>JARQOD010000006.1:104817948-104957948 GCA_033576555.1 Oophaga sylvatica
TTTTGACACACTTTCTCCTTCATAATCTTCAGCAGCATCATCTTTTTCATCAAATTATTCTTCATCTTCACCTTCTTTATCTTCTTCTTAAACTTCTTGCTATTCATCTTTTTGTTAACATTACTCATATTGTTCTTATTCAACTATTATTCTTCTTCATCTTCTTCCTCTTCATCTTCATCTTCTTCATCATATTCTAATTTTGGACAGAGATTCCTGTACTTGTAATCTGTAAAAGTATGAATTTTTAATCCTTGCGTTCTTGCTGTCACAAAAGTTTTAAATTACAACAGTATTTGTCCGTGTTGAGTTTAGCCTGCAGCAGCAGTCATTTTCCAGGGGCATGTCTGGTTGCGCAAGGCTTTATCCGGCAACACTACCTTCCTTGTGTCACGGGTAGGGTAGCGTGTGTCTATTATATGACTCTCTCTAAAATGTGACGTTACGCAGCCTTATTCTGCCCTAGGACGCCAAAAATACGACAGCAGTAATCATTTACTGTATAAAACTCCACCTATGAGCAACAAAACAAGCACGTTCCCTCTTCTTTTTCCTGCACTGACATGTGAGGAGGAAGTTTGGAGATGCTCCTGAATTCCTCCCAGGTATCCAAGCATATAGGGCCCATAGGAGAGCAGTAAAACCACCCCCGGGAACACTGACACCTTTTACATTCGTGGGGACATAATTTATGGAGCGCTACTTGCTACGGAGTTCACAACAGACCCCGAACGGTTTACCTATCCAACTGAAGCAGAAGGACAAGATGGCACATGGAGGAGACAAAGAGGAAAGAGGCGCGATGCTGAGCGCTGCCATAGACATGCAACAAGAGCTATTATCAGAAGCACCATGTGACCTGAGAGTTCCTCAGGAATTTGATTCGCAGAAAATGGCTGAAGAGAGGTCAAAGCCCTTCTCTTACCAGACATTCAGAAGCTGCTGGAGTTGGCATTGCAATCGTCATTGTCTTCCATACTGAAGACAAAAGTCTGTACACCTGAATACCATTGCAATTACCAAGCTGCAACAGGATGTGGCGCTGCTACAACAGGAGAAGCAACTTGGCCAAGACAGAGAACAGAACCTTCAGCAGAAGTTACAAAATTTGAGAGACAAAACAGAGGACTTGGAAAATCGCTCGAGACAAAGCAATTTACGTCTCGTCGGACTGCCTGAATCGTTTAAATCCGCAGACTTACAATACATCTGTGAGAATGATCTACCGAAAATATTGTGACTTAACTACTACTGTCGTGTGTAACGTGCACATTGTGTGGGACCGCCGCAAAACAACAACAGGCGAGGGGAGGCATCGAAACCAACGATGTACAGACCACGGCAAGTAATAATTAAGCTGTTACATTATAACGACAAAGTTTCATTGTTACGGCCATTCAGAGAAGTGAGGCGCCCAGTGCTACTCCATGGCTATGAGATTCTGCTCTTTGATGACTTCTCAGTATCGGTGTCCAAGAAGAGGAGGGCGTTCAGTTTAATTTGCTCAACGTTGTTTGAGCGAGATGTTCGCTTACAACTACTGTTCCCAGCGCGTTAGCGATTCCAAAGATCTGACGGGACATATGTCATTAACCCCTCTCTGACATTAGACGTACTATCCCGTCCATAAAACCCGTGCCATTCTGCCCATGGACGGGATAGTACGTCATAGGCGATCAGCTGCGCTCCTGAGGGGAGCGCAGCTAATCGCCGCCGGGTGTCAGCTGATTATCACAGCTGACACCCGTGACTGTGTGTCAGGAGCGGTCACGGACCGCTCCCGGCACATTAACCCCTAGCACACCGCGATCAAACATGATCACGGTGTACTGGGGGCACAGGGGAGGATCGCGCAGGGTGGGGGCTCCCTGCGCGCCCCCCTGAGACCCTCAGACCAGCGCGATGTGATCGCGCTGTTCTGAGGGCTTCCTCCCTCCCAGGACCCGGATCCAAGATGGCGCCGGGGTCCTGGAGGGAGGCGGCTTCCTCAGTGCCTGCTGAGAGCAGGCACTGAGAAGCCTGCTGCACTGCCTGAGCGATCGCTGGTGTGACAGTGTGCTGTGCACACTGTCACACCAGCGATTTGATAAAATACAGTGATGTCCCACCCTGGGACAAAGTAAAAAAGTTAAAAAATAAAAATAAACATGTTATAAAAAAAAATCCAAAATAAATAAAAAAAAAAAAAATATTCCCCAATAAATTCATTTCTTCCTGTAAATAAAAAAAACAAAACAATAAAAGTACACATATTTGGTATCGCCGCGTCCGTAACCACCCCCCCTATAAAACTGTCCCACTAGTTAACCCCTTTAGTGAACCCCTTAAAAAAAAAAAAAAAAAACGAAGCAAAAAATCAATGCTTTATCATCATACCGCCGAACAAAAAGTGGAATATCGTGCGATCAAAATGACCGATATAAATAAACATGGTACCGCTGAAAACGTCATCTTGTCCCGCAAAAAACGAGCCGCCATACAGCATCATCAGCGAAAAAATAAAAAAGTTATAGCTCGCAGAATAAAGCGATGCAAAAATAATTATTTTTTATATAAAATTGTTTTTATTCTATAAAAGCGCCAAAACATAAAAAAATGATATAAATGAGGTATCGCCATAATCGTACTGACCCGAAGAATAAAACTGCTTTATCAATTTTACCACACGCGGAACAATAAAAAACGCCTCCCCCAAAAGAAATTCATGAATTGCTGATTTTCGTTCATTCTAACCTCCCAAAAATCGAAATAAAAAGCGATCAAAAATGTCACCTGCTCAAAAGTGGTACAAATAAAAACGTCAACTCGTACCGCAAAAAATAAGACCTCACATGACTCTGTGGGCCAAAATATGCAAAAATTATAGCTCTCAAAATGTGGCGATGCAAAAAACTATTTTTGCAATAAAAAGCGTCTTTTAGCGTGACAGCTGCCAATCATAAAAACCCGCTATAAATAGTAAATCAAACCCCCCTTTATCACCCCCTTAGTTAGGGAAAAATAATAAAATTAAAAAATGTATTTATTTCCATTTTCCCATTAGGGTTAGGTTTAGGGTTGCGGCTAAAGTTAGGGTTAGGGTTGGCGCTAAAGTTAGGATTAGGGTTAGGGTTGGGATTAGGGTGTGTTAGGGTTAGGTTTGTGGTTAGGGTTGGGACTAGGGTTAGGGGTGTGTTGGGGTTAGGGTTGGAGTTAGAATTGGGGGGTTTCCGCTGTTTAGGCACATCAGGGGCTCTCCAAATGTGACATGGCGTCTGATCTCAATTTCAGCCTATTCTGCGTTGAAAAAGTCAAACGGTGCTCCTTCACTTCTGAGCTCTGCCATGCGTCCAAACAGTAGTTTATCCCACATATGGGGTATCAGCGTACTCTGGACCCCAAGAGTTATTGTGCAATTTGTCCTATTTCTTCTGTTACCCTTGGGAAAATAAAAAACTGGGGGCGAAAATATCATTTTTGTACAAAAAAAATTATTTTTTTGTTTTTACGGCTGTACATTATAAACTTCTGTGAAGCACTTGGGGCTTCATAGCGCTCACCACACACCTAGATAAGTTCCTTGTGGGGTCTATTTTCCAAAATGGGGTCACTTGTTGGGATTTCCACTGTTTAGGCGCATCAGGGGCTCTCCAAATGCGACATGATGCCCCAGACCATTCCATCAAAGTCTGCAATCCAAAACGTCACTACTTCCCTTCCGAGCCCCAACGTGTACCCATACAGTAGTTTTCTCCCACATATTGGGTATCAGCGTACTCAGGACAAATTGGGCAACAACTTTTGGGGTCCAATTTCTCCTGTTACCCTTGTAAAAATAAAATATTGGGGCGAAAAAATCATTTTTGCAAAAAAAAAAAAAAGATTTTTTATTTTTACGGCTGTGCGTTATAAACTTCTGTGAAGCACTTCGGGGTTCAAAGTGCTCACCACAGATCTAGATAAGTTCCTTGTGGGGTCTATTTTCCAAAATGGGGTCACTTGTGGGGGGTTTCCACTGTTTAGGCGCATCAGGGGCTCTCCAAATGCGACATGGCGCACCCAGACCATTCCATCAAAGTCTGCAATCCAAAACGTCACTACTTCCCTTCCGAGCCCTGACGTGCGCCCATACAGTAGTTTTCTCCCATATATTGGGTATCAGCGTACTCAGGACAAATTGGACAACAAATTTTGGGGTCCAATTTTTCCTGTTACCCTTGTGAAAATAAAATATTGGGGGCGAAAAAATCATTTTTGTAAAAAAAAAAAGGATTTTTTATTTTTACGGCTGTACGTTATAAACTTCTGTGAAGCACTTCGGGGTTCAAAGTGCTCACCACAGATCTAGATAAGTTCCTTGTGGGGTCTATTTTCCAAAATGGGGTCACTTGTGGGGGGTTTCCACTGTTTAGGTGCATCAGGGGCTCTCCAAATGTGACATGACGCCCCAGACCATTCCATCAAAGTCTGCAATCCAAAACGTCACTACTTCCCTTCCGAGCCCCGACGTGTGCCCATACAGTAGTTTTCGCCAACATATTGGGTATCAGTGTACTCAGGACAAATTGGACAACAACTTTTGGGTTCCAATTTCTTCTGTTACCCTTGTGAAAATAAAATTTTGGGGGCGAAAAAAATCATTTTTGTAAAAAAAAAAAAAGATTTTTTATTTTACGGCTGTACGTTATAAACTTTAGTGAAACATCTGGGGGTTCAAAGTTCTCACCACACATCTAGATAAGTTCCTTGAGGGGTCTAGTTTCCAAAATGGTGTCATTTATGGGGGTTTCCACTGTTTAGGCAGATCAGGAGCTCTCCAAACACGACATGGCGTCCAGCCAATTCTGTGTTGAAAAAGTCAGACGGCGCTCCTTCCCTTCCAAACTCTGCCATGCACCCAAACAGTGGTTTACCCCCACATATGGGGTATCAGCGCACTCAGGACAAATTGCACAATAACTTTTGGAGTCTTGTTACCCTTGGAAAAATAAAAATTGGGGTGAAAAGATCATTTTTGTGGAAAAAATATGATTTTTAAATTTTACGGCTCTACGTTATAAACTTGTGTGAAGCACTTGGGGTTCAAATTGCTCATCAAAAATCTAGATAAGTTCCTTAGGGGGTCTAGTTTCCCAAATAGGGTCATTTGTGGGGGGTTTCCACTGTTTAGGCACATCAGGGGCTCTCCAAATGCAACATGGCATCCAAACTCAATTCCAGCCAATTTTGGTTGGAAAAAGTCAAATGGTGCTCCTTCCATTCCCCACATATGGGGTATCAGCGTACTCAGGAAAAATTGTACAACAACTTATGTGGTCCAATTTCTCTGTTACCCTTGGGAAAATAAAAAATTAGTGACTAAAAGATAATTTTTGTGGGAAAAAAATAGGATTTTTTATTTTCATGCCCGGGCATTATAAACTTGTGTGAAGCACTTGGGGGTTCAAAGTGCTCACCAAAGATCTAGATAAGTTCCTTAGGGGGTCTAGTTTCCAAATGGGGTCACTTGTGGGGGGTTTCCACTGTTTAGGCTCATCTGGGGCACTGCAAACGGAACATGACCCCCATTAACGTCTGCATTCCAAAACGTTACTACTTCCTTTCCAAGCCCTGCCGTGCGCCCAAACAGTTTCCCCCCCCCACATATGGGGTATCAGCGTACTCAGGACAAATTGGACAACAACTTTTGGGGTCCAATTTCCTTGGGAAAATTCAAAAATTTGGGACTAAAAAATCATTTTTGTGGAAAATTGATTTTTTTTTTCACACCCAGGCTTTATAAACTTTTGTGAAACACTTGAGGGTTCAAAGTGCTCATAACAGATCTAGATAAGTACCTTAGGGGGTCTAGTTTCCAAAATGGTGTCACTTGTGGGGGGTTTCCACTGTTTAGGCGCATCAGGGGCTCTCCAAACGCGACACGGCATCCAATCTAAATTCCAGCCAATTTTAGTTTGAAAAAGTCAAACGGCGCTCCTTCCCTTACGAGCTCTGCCGTGTGCCCAAACAGTGGTTTTCCCCCACATATGGGGTATTGGCGTACTCAGGAGAAATTGCATAACAACCTTATCTGTCCATTTTCTCCTTTTACCCTTGTGAAAATAAAAAAAAAGTTTGTAAAAGATAATTTTTGTGGCTAAAAAGTAAAATATTCATTTTTTCCTTCCACGTTGCTTTAGTTACTGTGAAGCACCTGAAGGGTTAATAAACTTCTTGAATGTGGTTTTGAGTACCTTGAGGGGTGCAGTTTTTAGAATGGTGTCACTTTTGGGTATTTTCTGCCATATAGACCCCTCAAAGTGACTTCAAATGTGAGGTGGTCCCTAAAAAAAATGGCTTTGTAAATTTTGCTGTAAAAATGAGAAATCGCTGGTCAACTTTTAACCCTTATAACTTCCTAACAAAAAAAAATTTTGGTTCCAAAATTGTGCTGATGTAAAGTAGACATGTGGGAAATGTTATTTCTTAACTATTTTGTGTGATATATTTCTCTGTTTTAAGGGAATAAAAATTCAAAGTTTGAAAATTGCAAAATTTTTAAAATTTTCGCCATATTTGCGTTTTTTTCAAAAATAAACGCAAGTTATATCGAAGAAATTTTACCACTAACAGGAAGTACAATATGTCACGAGAAAACAATCTCAGAATCGCGAAGATCCGTTGAAGCGTTCCAGAGTTATAACCTCATAAAGAGACAGTGGTCAGAATTGTAAAAATTGGCCCGGTCATTAACGTGCAAACCACCCTTGGGGGTGAAGGGGTTAATGACACACCAGAACAAGCCGAAGCAGCCTTGGAACAAAATCAACAAAGTGATAGGGAAGTACAGCGACGCAGTTCCAGGTTCTCCCCAAGCAGACGACGACAAGATGGCAGTTCATGAAGGAGATCAGGAAAGATGAAAGAGATTCTCTCCACGTTAAATGACATATGAGATATATTTGCTGTTTGAGCCGTTTCTATTGGAGTTCCTTCATACCTATGCTAAAGTATGATAGTTTTGCTGCAATTTTAGATGGTTAAATTAGTTAATTGATATTAGATGTTGAAGATCTCTCATGAGAGTGGGGGCCTTGATAAACGTGGGACAAATGAGTTAAACATTACATATGGAGGGACAATAAGTGAAGCAGGCTATTGGGGTTTCATGCTTTGGACACATGGGGGGGTACACTGAATAGCCTGGGAGGATGGGGGTAATCTCCTCACAGGTTAGAAAAAAGGAAGTCACATAAACAGAGGTAGTGGTGGAGAGACTACGACCGCTTACAGCGGTTTATTGGTAAACAAGAGTTACTAGAAAAGGGTAGCAAGGGACCTCTCTCCAATAATTAATCCTGGAATTGTCAATATATCTTGATTAGGTATTTGATATTGTGGTGCTGCTTCCTCCTTTCCTCGCAGGTTGGTGCCAACGACGGCCATAAGAGGGTACACCGTCTCCTCCAGCACACTCTTAATTTTTCTGCCGCCCATTCAACATGAAGATCATCACCTGGAATGTCAAAGGCTTGCGTGTGCCGGAGAAGCGCACAAAGATTCTGAGGTACCTCCGCCGGTGGAAGCCGTACATAGCACCTTTTTTTTTTGGAAAATCTAAATAAAAAGGAACTTTAAAAAAAAAAAAAAAAAAAAAACCCCTCTTCAACAATCTACAAGACAAACAAGCATGATGGGTGACGCTGCCTTTATTGAGTTACAGTATTAGATCGACATTGTCCATGAGTAACTATGCACTGTGATAGCTATATAGCATTATTAATTTAAATCTGTTGTGGTTGTTTCAACAGCACTTGCAGGTCTAACTACCTATTGTTTGTATGCATGATGCACTTTCTTGGTGTAATTATTTATTATTGCGCATTATTACCAGGTTTACATGATGGCCATTTCATATATGGTGTGTGAAGTTACAGTTGTCCTCACTCTGTGTATTTTATTATGTCTGTCATTAATAAAACTCGTGAGGATGATGATGATGATGATGTTTATGATTCGTACATCCATTGACTGCATTATCTTACAGGTACAGATAACGTTCCTTAAGAACCATTAATTGATAATTATGAAATGTAGTTTTATGCATTAATTTAAAAAAGTAAACACTATGTTTTATTTTTTGTTACCATTTCTACTAGCCATGTGCAGATATGCGCTGTGATGACAAATTAATATTTGTCCATATTTCTTATAAAAATTTTTCATTTTAGCCCTTGAAAACTTAAATCTTTCCTGTTTTAAGCATAACAATCAGGGTGACGGCTCTTCCCTATTTGGAGCATGTTCGACATGGGTTTTTCTGTGCATGTGTAGGGAACAGGAGACTTCTTGCCGCTGTGGTACACCAAAGGGGATCTTGCTGGATGTGAGATATATTTCTTCTAGCAGACTGAAGTTTGCTCAGGATTTTCCATGATCACAAGGACCTGTGATAAGGTCATAGTCACGTGATCTGGTCATCTGATGTGTACCTCACCTGAGGGTGTGGAGTAGGCCTATAAAACAAGGAGCTGTTGTAGTTGGTGTGTGGAAGGAAGGATTTTGGCTGGAGTCAGCCTGGAAGATTGTTTTGTTACTGTGTGCCAGTGTGCACCAGGAAGCGAGTACCAGACCACCCGGAATGGGACCTGGCGGTCTCTGCTGACCTGCAGCCGCTTAGTTAAGCCCGTCCCAAGCAAGGGTGAGTCTGGCACCAGTGGTTCTCCAAACTGTGGTGATTTATGTTCTGTTTTTATTTTGTTATCTGGACTTTTTCTTGAACTCATGATTAAAACCACTGAAATTTGAAGTAAAAGGCGGTGTGTTTGCCTCATTACTGCGGCCCAGCCCTGCCTACCAGAGCGGATCCCTACAATTGGTGGTCAGGCTGTTTTTTCCTGCATGACAGTAAATGTCCTAGGTAAAGAAAGTGACGCAAAACCCGGTGGATAACTGTCCCAAGATGGAGAACACAGTAAAAATGCTGGAGGAGGCCATGCGGCAGCAACAGCAGGCTATGCAGCAGCAGCAGGCTATACAGCAGCAGGCTATGGAGCAGCAGCAGGCTATACAGCAGCAGGCTATGGAGCAGCAGCAGGCTATACAGCAGCAGGCTATGGAGCAGCAGCAGATATTTAATCAACAGCAACAGGAAACCAATAGTCTAGTGATGCAGCACATCACAGCGCCGCAGACAGCAGGAGCTGCCCGGGGATGGCAGGATGTCCGGAAAGCGGTGCGTACAGCGATCCGAAAGATGGAGCAATCAGATGACGTCGAGGTGTACCTGGAGATGTTGGAAGGCGTGGCTAAAAGGGAGAGACTGCCCCGGTACCAGTGGGCCGAGATCGTGGCTCCGTTTTTTTAATTCAGGACCCGCAAAAGCCTCTAGGACCTACCCCCCGAGCAACAGGAGGACTATGAGAGCGTCAAGGGTGAGATACTTGCACGTCTTGGGGTAAATGTTTTGGTCCGGGCACAGCGGGTACACCAGTGGAACTTTTCCCCTTCCGAGCCAGCTCGGTCACAGTATTATGAATTGATACACCTGATAGAAAAGTGGTTGCAACCGGAGGTGTTGTCACCCCACGCTATGCTGGATCGTATAGTGACTGATAAATTCTTGAGAAATTTGCCACACACCCATCAAACATGGCTTGGACAGGCAGCCCCTACTGATGGTCTCCAAATGGTAGACCTCATTGAAAGATATGGGGCTACCAAGGAGATACAGGGAGAGACTACCCGGAAGGTACCAAGTAAATTCCACAAACCTTCACCCACAGCTCGGCGAGCAGAGACTCGGAGGGCCGCCCAGGACGGGTCGGGGAACGAAAGGGGCCCCATAATCTGTTGGTGGTGCCAACAACCAGGACATGTGAGAGCTGTTTGCCCCCACCTGACAGAGCCCATGGACAACAACTTTAAATACTATCAGTCTCACTATGCAGAACACATGTGTGCAGTGGTCAAAGCAGAGGGACCCAATATGAACCATTTGTGTAAAGTGCAGGTGGAGGGTAACCCTGCTGTGGCTCTAGTGGACTCAGGGAGTCTCGTGAGTGACCCTAATACGAGCCAGCCTCGTCCAAATCAGCGAGTATACTGCTGGGAAAATGGGTGTGTTGTGTATACATGGTGACTTCAAACATTATCCTACCACCCTGGTGATGATAAACACGCCAGCGGGGAGGAGGTGACACGAGGTGGGGCTGGTGGTTAATTAGCATTAATAATGGGGAGAGATTTTCCGTTATTTTATGTGCTTTGGCCTGTAATTACCCCTCCACAGAACAGTCGTCGGCACCAGTGGCAAACAGGTTGCATTCTCCAGAAATCGGGCATGAACCTGGTGGCCCAGAGGAAGATGTACTGGCGGTAGGAGTACCTTAGCCTTCGGTGGAGGAGGAAAACCCCTCTCCTATAGAAGTGTTAGGTGGGGAGATGGAAGATTTGCCACCGGGACCAGAATTGTCATACTTAAATGTGGCAGGTGACAATTTTGGTACAGCGCAACTACGGGACCCTACGTTGACTCGAGCCAGGGAAAATGTACTGGTTGTCAATGGGGAACCCCAACACCCCAGGGCAGCTAAAGTATTTACCCGATTTGAGCTGAACCAAGATTTGCTGTATGGGGTTTAAAAAATACATGGGGAAATTGTCGAGCAATTGCTGGTACCGCAGTCATATCGGAGGTTGGTAATGGACTTAGCGCATGCGCATGTACTAGGGGGACATTTGGGACCAAAGAAAACCCTAGACAGAATTCTACAACGGTTTTACTGGCTATGGGTCTATGAATAAGTTAAACGATATTGTTACTCTTGTCCCTTGTGCTAGGTAACCAGTCCGCAGCCTCATTTTCAGAGTCCCTTGGTGCCATTACAAATTATAGAGGTACCGTTTGAGAGAATAGCCAATGGATCTGGTGTGGACGGTTAATAAATCAGCAAGGGGTCATCAACACATCCTCGTAGTTCTAGATTACTCTACCAGGTATCCTGAGGCTATTCCCCTGCGACACACCTCGTCTAAACTGATCGCAAAATAACTCATGGGTATGTTCTCTAGGGTGGGAATCCCTCAAGAAATCTTAACAGATCAGGGGACCCCCTTTATGTCAAAAATCATGAAGGAACTGCCACGTGTTAAACAGTTGCGCACATCGGTCTATCATCCCCAAACAGATGGTTTAGTAGAAAGGTTCAATAAAACCCTGAAGAATATGTTGAAAAAAAAAGTCTCTAAAGATGCTAAGGACTGGGATCTCTTGTTGCCATACCTGATGTTTGCAGTGCGGGAGGTGCCCCAGGCATCTACGGGGTTCTCGCCCTTTGAACTATTATATGGCAGACATCCCCGTGGCTTACTCGATATAGCTAAAGAGGCCTGGGAAAACCATACAACTCCCACAAAAGTGTGATAGAACATGTGGCCAAAATGCAAGAGAGAATGGAGACAGTCCTACCATTAGTCCGAGAACATATGGAATCAGCACAAAGGTCACAGAGGCAGGTCTATAACCAGGAGTCACGGGTAAGGTCCTTTAACCCTGGGGATCGGGTGTTGGTACTTGTGCCTACAGTGGATAGTAAGTTCCTTTCAAGGTGGCAGGGACCCTACGACATTATAGAGAAGGTGGGACCAGTAAACTATAAAATACACCAACCAGGGCGGAGAAAGCCAGAACACGTATACCATGTGAATCTGCTCAAACCATGGAAAGACAGAGACCCGCTTGGTCAGGATTGTCCACGGCCTGCATTTCCAGTACAGATGGCTTCCTTGCCTCAGGAGAAGGCAAGAGAAGTCCTCTCCGCCGTCAAAATATCAGACACTTTGTCGCACAGACAAGTTCAGGAAGTCAGAGAGTTTGTTCGCCGAAATACAGATGTTTTTTTGGAACTTCCTGGTCGTACCTCCCTAATACAACATAACATTGTCACTGAGCCGCAGGGCAAAGTACGATTAAAGCCATATCGGGTGCCTGAGGCCCGGCGACAAGCCATCTTGGAAGAGGTCAAGAAGATGCTGCAGTTAGGGGTCATTGAAGAGTACCAGAGTGAGTGGGCCAGCCCAATAGTCCTAATACCAAAGCCAGATGGGACACTAAGGTTCTGTAATGACTTCAGAAAACTGAATGAAATTTCTAACTTTGACGCCTACCCCATGCCCCGGGTCGATGAGTTAATAGAGCGGTTTGGGCAGGCACATTATTTTTCACTCATTGACCTCACAAAAGGGTATTGGCAGGTGCCACTAACAAAAGCAGCGAGAGAGAAAACGGCTTTTTTAACACCCGAGGGACTGTTCCAGTATATAGTCCTACCCTTCGGGTTGCATGGCGCTCCAGCGACATTCCAGAGGTTAATGGACGTTGTTCTTCGTCCTCATCGCCGATATGCCGCGGCCAATCTGGACGATATTGTGGTGTACAGTACAGACTGGGAAAGTCACTTAGCCAAGGTACAGGCGGTGATAGATTCGCTGAGACAAGCAGAGCTAACTGCCAACCCAAGGAAGTGTTCCATAGGGTTGGAGGAAGATCGCTACCTGGGGTATGTGATTGTGAGAGGAGTTATCAAAGGCCAAATAAACAAAGTGGAGGCAATCCAAAACTGGCCCCGTCCCCTCACCACTAAACAAGTGAAAGGGTTTTTGGGGTTAGTGTGATACTACCGGCGGTTTATTCACAATTTTGCAACACTGTCGGCGCCGTTAAATGACTGCCTAAAAGGCAGGAATTTAGTAATGGTGCGATGGAATGATCAGCTTGAAGAAGCGTTTGTAAAACTAAAAGGGGCACTGTGTGTGTGTCACCATTTTTGATCACACCTGACTTCAAAAGAGAATTCATTGTCCAGACTGATGCGTCAGAGGTAGGTGTGGGGGCCGTTTTGTCTCAGGAGGTTAACGGGGAGAAGCATCACATTACTTTCCAGAGTCGAAAGCTAACTCCAGCTGAAACCAGATACAGCATTGTAGAGAGAGAGAGTGCCTGTCGATCAAGTGGGCACTGGAGTCGTTGCGCTACTATCTGTTGGGGATAACATTTTGGTTGTTAACTGATCATTCCCTCAGACTGGCAGTGTTGTATCCCAGGGAGTAGAGTTCAGGTGGTAGATAGATGAACATAACAGGAGAAATTGATAACGTTGCCAACCAGTTATTTAATCTGAAAACGGACAGGCAAATTCTGGCGAGATCCATGCCTTGTTCATTTTCAGAAAAGTAAGCCGGTCTACATTATCGGAGGATAGTCGCATGCGACGGTCTGTTAGTACACCACCTGCAGCACTAAAGACGCGCTCCGATAATACACTGGCAGCAGGGCAAGCCAGCACCTCCAATGCATACTGGCTAAGCTCTGGCCATGTATCCAGCTTAGAGATCCAAAACTTGAAAGGGGAAGAGCCATCTGGGAGTACACTGAGAGGGCAAGACAAGTAGTCTGTCACCATCTTACGGAAACGTTGCCTCCTGGTGACTGGAGGCGTCTCGGATGGTGTAGACATTGGTGGCGCTGACACAAAACTTCGCCACATTTGGAACATACTGGTCTTGCCCCCCTGTGTAGAGGCGCTGCTTGTGCTCCCTCTTGTTGCAGAGCTGTCTCCATTGCCTCCACGCACAGAGCTGCTTTGTAAAGCAGTAGCAGCAGCGTTCTCGGCTGGAATGGAGAACATTATGGATTGCACCAGTGTGTCTTTGTACTCCCGCATTTTACGCTCCCGGTTCAACGATGTGATGAGGCTTTGTAAGTTGTCTCGGTAGCGAGGGTCTAGGAGGGTGTACACCCAATAATCAGACGTGGTGAGAATGTGGGCGATGCGGCGGTCGTTTCTCAGGCACTGCAGCATGAAATCAACCATGTGCTGCAGACTCCCAACTGGCCAAGAAACGCTGTCCTCTGTAAGAGGCGTCATCTGTACCTGCTCTGCATCACCCCACCCTCGCTCTACATACTGACTAGAGCGTTGTGTACCTCCCTCTATAGCGATTTCTTCCTCCTCCATTGACTCCTCCTCATCCTCCTCACAAAGTGAGCCCTGCAAAGCCCTTTGGGAGGAACCACGTTGCGCTGACTGTCCAAAAGGTGATGGAATTTGTGTCTCCTCATCCTCCACCTCTTCCAAAACCTCATCCCTTAGTGCTTGCAGTGTTTTTTGAAGCAGGCAGATAAGGGGGACAGTCAGGCTGACTAGTGCATCATCTGCACTCGCCATCCGCGTTGACTCATCAAACGCACGCAAAACGTGGCAGATGTCCTTCATAGAGGCCCACTCAGTAGTGGTGAAGTGTGAACGGCGCAAATTGCGTGTTGATTGCGCCTGTTGCAGCTGATATTCCATTACTGCTGTCTGCTGCTCACACAACCGCTCCAACATATGTAACGTGGAATTCCACCTGGTGGGTACGTCACATATGATGCGATGTTCAGGAAGGCGCAATCTGCGTTGCAGAGCTGCAATGCGCGATCTGGCCATGCTGGAACGTCGCAAGTGAGAGCACTCTAGGCGGACCTTGTGCAGCAGTGCATCAAGATCCGGATAGTCCCTCAAAAAACTCTGCACGACCAAGTTGAGCACATGTGCCAGACATGGTATGTGAGTGAGGTTGCCAAGGGCCAGAGCTGCCACCAGATTTCGGCCATTGTCACACACTACCAAGCCTGGCTGTAGATTCGTTGGCAAAAACCACACGTCGCTCTCCTGCTTGATGGCATTCCAGACCTCCTGCGCTGTGTGGCTTTGATTCCCCATGGAAATTAATTTCAGGACGGCCTGTTGACGTTTGGCCACGGCTGTGCTCATATCGGTCGCAACAGGTAAGCGTTCACGGGTCCATGTGGAGGTAGACCGTGACGGCTCCTGCAGCGATGATTCTGAGGAACTGGAGTAGGAGGAGGAGTCAATGTGTACAGACTGGATTCCAGCAATCCTTGGAGTTGGCAGAACACGTACAGCGCCACTCGCAACATCTGTACCCGGCTCCACAACATTGACCCAATGGGCAGTGAGGGAAAGGTATCGTCCCTGGCCATGGGTACTGGTCCACGCATCAGTGGTCAGGTGGACCTTGCTACTGACGGCGTTTAGTAGCGCATGTTTAATTTTTCCCTCAACATGCTTTTGCAGAGCAGGGACGGCTTGCCTGCTGAAATAAAATCTGCTTGGCACATTGTATTGTGGGACTGCCAATGCCATTAAGTTCCGGAAACTGTAAGTCTCCACCAGCCTGAATGACAGCATTTCAAGGGACAGGAGTTTTGCAATGCCAGCATTCAGAGCCTGTGCTCGTGGATGGTTTGCCGAGTATGGCCGTCTTTTATCCCATGCCTGTGCTACCGATGGCTGTACAGTGGCCTGGAGTGTGAGGATGACAGGGAACTTGCAGCTGTGGGTGGAATAACACTTTGTCTCTGGACAACAGTGACCGAGGTTCTTCCATGGCGATCGTGTGAGGAAGCCGAACCAGCTGTGTGTGAGCTGGAGGAAGAGGCTCCAACACGAGCTGAAGATGTAGGTGCTGCTGTAGGTTGGCCTACATCTCCAGTGTGTGTTTGTAACTCAACTATGTGCTTTGTCCGCACATGTTTCCACATATTAGTGGTATTGAGGTTACTGACACTTTTACCTCTTTTTACTTTTTGCTTACACAGCTTGCATTTGACATAGCAAATATCATCTGCAAGTGTGTCAAAAAAGGACCACGCAGTGCAAGTCCTGGGAGCGCCCGTTTTGACTTTTGGAAGAGAACTGCTCCCAACAGGTGCCAAACTGGAGGCTACAGGCAACCGAGTTTGCAGCCTACCTCTCCCTCCTGTTTGTACCGTTGGGCCAATCTCTTCCTCAGAGCTGCTCCCACCACCTTCCTGTTCCTCACGCCATGTTGGGTCTTGGACCTCATCATCTCCACTACCCTCTTCCAACACCTGCTGCTGTTGGGTGGTCTGGACAGCACCATGCTCAACAGAAACTGGCAACTGAGTCTCATCATCATCAGATGTGTTCTGCGGTGTGCTGACCATCGGCACTGGCTCACCCGCCTCTTCAGATTCAGAGAGACACAGCTGTTGCACATCACTGCATACTCCCTATTCTTCAAATTCCAGAATGCTGCTTGGCTGGGCCCCTGTTTGCAAGCCAACAGATTCTGAGAACAGAAGCAGAGACTCAGCTGGCTCCAGTTCAGAACTCTCTGACTGCCTGGGCAATTTGACAGGCGGTGAACAGACAGATGGTTGCTCAACAGTGTTGTGGTCCTGAGAGGAGGTGGAAGCAATTGAAGTCGATGCATTGGCTGCCATCCAACCAACAACGGCTTCAATTTGTTCTTCCCGCAGCAGGGGGGTACGCCGAGCTCCTACAAAACTGCACATAAAGGAACGCTCACGGGGAAAACTGGTGGATGCTGTGTCACTGGGGGCGGCAGCAGCCACAGAATCCCCACGTCCTCTCCCTGCTGAAACTCCACGGCCACGACCACGTGCCTTACTCCCTGCCTTCTTCATCTTGGTAGATTGATAAAGAAAGTCAGAAAAGTTATAAGGCCTAAGTGTGGTTATTACGCAGAGACTGCAGTGAACACTGCACACAACTGTTCACTATCTCTGAAAGGCTCCTTTCTGTAATTCTATAGTGTTTGCAACCAATGTATTGGATACGGATGGAAGCGCGTCACACTAATAGATTTGAGTTATTTGAAATGGTATGGAGTAGCACCAATTAGAGAAAAATGACAAGGATGAGGCAGTGACACACGTTCAGCAGACTACAACCAGCAGTGGTTGAAGAACTAACTGGAGCGTGATCTGCACTCAAAAAAAAAAACCTCACAGACTAGAGTGAACACTGAACAAAACTGTTCACTATCTCTGAAAGGCTCCTTTCTGTAATTCTATAGTGTTTGCAACCAATGTATTGGATACGGATGGAAGCGCGTCACACTAATAGATTTGAGTTATTTGAAATGGTATGGAGCAGCACCAATTAGAGAAAAATGACAAGGATGAGGCAGTGACACACGTTCAGCAGACTACAACCAGCAGTGGTTGAAGAACTAACTGGAGCGTGATCTGCACTCAAAAAAAAAAACCTCACAGAATAGAGTGAACACTGAACACAACTGTTCACTATCTCTGAAAGGCTCCTTTCTGTAATTCTATAGTGTTTGCAACCAATCTATTGGATACGGATGGAAGCGCGTCACACTAATAGATTTGAGTTATTTGAAATGGTATGGAGCAGCACCAATTAGAGAAAAATTAAAAGGATGAGGCAGTAACACACGTTCAGCAGACTACAACCAGCAGTGGTTGAAGAACTAACTGGAGCGTGATCTGCACTCAAAAAAAAAAACCTCACAGACTAGAGTGAACACTGATCATAACTGTTCACTATCTCTGAAAGGCTCCTTTCTGTAATTCTATAGTGTTTGCAACCAATGTATTGGATACGGATGGAAGCGCGTCACACTAATAGATTTGAGTTATTTGAAATGGTATGGAGCAGCACCAATTAGAGAAAATGACAAGGATGAGGCAGTGACACACGTTCAGCAGACTACAACCAGCAGTGATTGAAGAACTAACTGGAGCGTGATCTGCACTCAAAAAAAAAACCCTCACAGACTAGAGTGAACACTGAACACAACTGTTCACTATCTCTGAAAGGCTCCTTTCTGTAATTCTATAGTGTTTGCAACCAATGTATTGGATACGGATGGAAGCGCGTCACACTATAATTTCAATTGAATGGAGCAGCAAGAATTACACTAAAGAAAAAAAAAAAGAGTCTGTGAGTGACACGTGCAGATGCCTACAAACAGCGTTGGATGCAGAGCAAACTGCAGCGTCACCTGCACTCACACACACACCTTGCACAGAGCTGTTAAAACAACACTGGCAAAAGGAAGCTATACACAGCGGTTGGTAAACTAGCCTGCCTAGAGCACAGTACACAAAATCGCAATCTCTAACTGTCCCTCAGAGTCAGCAGAGCAGCGTTCTGTCCCTTACTGAATTCACAGCACAGTGACGCTAAAATGGCGGCGGCGCCTTTTATAGTGCATTCTGACATCATTTCAGCATCCAATCACAGCCATGCCATTAGTTAACATGACCACAGCAGTACAGGATGTGCCCACACTTCTTAGGATTCCTCATTGGCTGACTAAAATCACATTGCCTCTCAAAGAATTATGGGAACTTCCGATTCCGGTATACGATATATGAAAAATATCGGAACTAAGTATTGGAACTTCGATACAGCGAATATCGGCCGATACCCGATACTTGCGGTATCGGAATGCTCAACTCTACTAACCGCCATTACATGTTTGGGGGCTTCCTATTTTCTTTGGGGATCTGCTCTGGGGCAGATAGCTTTCATCTTTCTGCCTTTAGGTGTAGTTATCTCTCAGGCTGTGACGAGGCGTCTAGGATCAACGTAGGAACGCTCCACGGCTACCTCTAGTTGTGTGGTTAGTTCAGGTTACTGCAATCCAATAGGTTCCAGCCTCTCTGGTGTATTGACGTTTTTGCTTTTTCTCCTCAGCTACCTAAACATAACAGCATTCGGTACAGCGGCACAGTACCTGCAGCAGATGCATGCAGGACTCCAGCAAACTTCCAAATGAACCAGGAACCATAATTGAGACAAGAACAATTGATCACCGGCGACCATCATGGGAGGTAACCTCCCTTGTATCAGTCCAGCCAGTGATCCCAGATTGCCATTCCTTGCTGTAAGGTTCAGTACTGTCTGTAACCACCAGAGGGAGCCTTTGCTCAGAAACCATCTCTAGCACATTCATAACATGTACGCTTCTAATACATTACCCTTTTTATACTTTTTATATTCTGGTGTAATCCATACTGAGCCTGTGAGCGTCTGTGTGTGACTCCTGAAATATATACGGAGATTTACAATTACCCCTAGACTGTATACAGCTTTACGCTTGTGGTACAGTACCCTTTTTGGCAGAAAGTCCTCCTCCACCCACCACTGTAAGTGCATCATTGACACCTGGAACATTGGCCCACATGTGTGATTATGTCTTGCGGATCTGCTTTTTATATTCTGGTCTAATCCATACTGAGCCTGTGAGCGTCTGTCTGTTACTCCGGAAATATATACGGAGATTTACAATTACCCCTAGACTATATCCAGCTGTAATCTTTTGATACATTACCCTTTTTCAGCTTTTTATACTCTTGTCTAATCCATACTGAGCCTGAGAGCGTCTGTGTGTGACTCCTGAAATATATACGGAGATTTACAATTACCCCTAGACTGTATACAGCTGTACGCTTGTGATACAGTACCCTTTTTCAGCTTTTTATATTCTTGTCTAATCCATGCTGAGCCTGTGAGCGTCTGTGCCTGACTCCTGAAATATATAGGGGGATTTACAATATTTTCACTATACTATATACATCTGATATCTGGTGATACAGTACCCTTTTTCAGCTTTTTATATTCTGGTCTAATCCATACTGAGCCTGTGAGCGTCTGTGTCTGACTCCTGAAATATATAGGGAGATTTACAATATTTTCACTATACTATATTTACCTGGTATCTGGTGATGCAGTAACCTTTTTCAGCTTTTTAAATTCTTGTCTAATCCATACTGAGCCTGAGAGCATCTGTGTCTGACTCCTGAAATATATAGGGAGATTTACAATATTTTCACTATACTATATTTACCTGGTATCTGGTGATACAGTAACCTTTTTCAGTTTTTTAAATTCTTGTCTAATCCATACTGAGCCTGTGAGCGTCTGTGTCTGACTCCTGAAATATATAGGGAGATTTACAATATTTTCACTATACTATATATACCTGGTATCTGGTGATACAGTACCCTTTTTCAGCTTTTTATATTCTTGTCTAATCCATACTGAGCCTGAGTGCGTCTGTGTTTGCTCCTGAAAGAAATACGGAGATTTACAATTATCCCTAGACTGTATACAGCTGTACGCTTCTGATACAGTACCATATATCTGCTGGTATTTTGGGTACATTTTCCGAAAAATGAGGAAGTATGGTGGAAAAGGCTGCGGACGTGGGCGTGGGGGGCCAGCTGGTACTGATGGTGGTGGTGGTAAATCTGCTGGAAGTGCCAAAATCACAATAGCACCTAAGGCAGGAGGTGTTGAGTTACGTCATCATCTGGCTCAAGAAGGCCTGGAAGGCTCCCTTTTCTGGGAGTAGGTAAACCGATTTTAAAGCCGGAGCATCAGGAACAGGTTTTGGCTTACATTGCCGAAACAGCCTCCAGCTCTATCGCCTCCTCTTCTGAAGTTTCAAAAAATGCAAGCACTGAGTCGTCAGTGCAGGCTCCTGGTTAGGAACAACACCTTTCCTTGTGTCCTTCACCCCCACCAAAAGTGAAGGATGCGGCAGCCCACACTTCATATTACTCCATGGAGCTCTTTCCACATACCATGCCTGGGTTATCAAGTCAAATCCTGAATTCCCCAGTCCAAGATGAATCTGACATGGAGTGCACTGATGCACAGCCACTGCTAGATGATTCTGCTGGTACATTGACACACAGCACTACATTGCCCTCGCGGTCTACTGAGCCAGAATCTGACCCTGATGAAACTCAGGTGCCCCTCCCCGCATACTATACCACCTTACACGGTGACAGAGAGGAAGGTGCAGATGAAATTGAAGAGGAGGTGATGGATGACCAAGTTGTTGACCCGGATTGGCATCCATTGGGGGAAGAGGGTGACGCTGGCAATAGCTCAGAAGAGGAGAAGGATCCGCAGCAGGCATCGACATCGCAGCAGCGGTTATCTGGCAGGCCCGGAGCTGTCCAAAAACGTGTTAAAAAAACAAAAAGAGTTGCAGGACAGCTTGGCCAGAGGGTCCAATTAGCACAGCGTGCAAGCCCTGAAAATTTATACCATAGTAGGAGGAGTGCAGTGTGGCACTTTTTTGACCAAAATCCTATTGATGAGGCAAAGGTTATCTGTAAGAAGTGCAGAAGGACCTTTAGCCGAGGGAAAAATCTCCGAAATTTGAATACCAGTTGCATGCTTAGACATTTAATGACCATGCACTTGCAAGCGTGGACGGACTACAAAACCTCTGGTAGCACATGTGCACCTGCCCCTACTGAAGGTAGCCAGCAAGGCTCCATCGCTTCCCCCACTGTAAGCCCACCGGTTAGCACACCACCAGCAAGAAATGTTGAGGTGTCGTGGCAAGGTCAAAGCAGTCAGGGAATCACAATGTTTTTGCAACGAAAGACTGAATCTATGCCATCACCACCACCACCATCACCAACCCCCTCTCAGTCCGTCATGTCCACCGCTAGTTCCCCCATATGCAGCTCTCAAGTCCAGCTCACCCTAGCAGACACTCTGAGTAGGACAAAAAAGTACTCATCCTCTCATCCGCATACACTGGCTTTGAATGCCTATATTGCCAAACTGATCTCATTAGAGATGATGCCCTTCCGTTTGGTTGAAAGCACAGCGTTCCGAGAGCTCATGGCCTACGCTGTACTACGCTATGACCTACCCAGTCGGCACTTTTTTTCTAGGAAAGCCATCCCTGCCCTCCACCTGCATGTCAAAGACCGCATTGTCCATGCACTCAAACAATCAGTGGAAAGGTGCACCTCACAACAGATGCATGGGCCAGTAGGCTTGGCCAGGGCCGTTACGTGTCCATCACTGCGCACTGGGTGAATGTGGTAGATGCAGGCTCCACAGGGGACAGCGGCGGTGGGACAGTGCTGCCTAGCCCACGGTATAGGAAACAGTTGGCCATAGACGTTCGACCCTCCTCCTCCTCCTCCAGAAGCGAAAGCTCATCGACAGAGCACAGTCGCACGAGCACTCCATCCGCAGCTGCCAGTGTTGCACACGAGGTGTCCCACTATCGAACAGCTAGTGGTAAGCGTCAGCAGGCTGTTTTAAAGATGATGTCTTAGGGCGACAACAGACACACCGAGGAGGTACTGGCCGACTACTTGCAGCGAGAAACTGAGTCATGGCTGGGTAGTCTACATCTTGAGCCAGGCAAGGTAATCAGTGATAACGGCCGTAATTTTGTGGCGGCCATAGCCCTGGCAAAACTCAGACACATACCTTGCCTGGCTCACATCTTGAACCTGGTGGTGCAGTGCTTCCTAAGTAATTATCTGGAGTTAACAGCCCTGCTCCATAAGGTGCGAAGACTGTGCTCGCACATCCGTCGCTCGCCCGTAGACTCTAGTCGTATGCAGTGGCTGCAGCGATCGCTCCACCTCCCCAAGCACCGACTAATCATAGATGTTGCAACAAGGTGGAACTCCACCATCCACATGGTTGAGAGGCTGTGCGAACAGAGGCAGGCTGTTATGCATTTGTGGGAGGATACACGGGCAGGCAGTTTGAGGGCAGACATCGAGTTGTCGGGTGTGCAGTGGTCAAAGCTGAAAGACCTCTGTAAAGTCCTTCAGTGTTTTGAGGAATGCACACGGCTGGTAAGCGCAGACAACGCCATCATAAGCATGAGCATCCCACTTATGCGTCTGCTCATGCAAACTTTGATGCACATTAAGGATCAGGCGTCTGCAGCGGAGGAGGAAGAGGAGGGAAGCCTTGATGACAGTCAGCCATTGTCTGCTCAGGGAACTGTCCTGGATGAGGTGGAGGAAGAAGAGGAAGAGGAGGATGAGGGGGATGATTATTTTGGGGAGGAGGATGCTTCTCGGGGGGCAAGCGAAAATGTTGGCTTGCCAAGGTCAGGTACAGGGTTTGTGCGTGACTGGAGGGATGTGGATTTGACAGAAAGTGCTCCTTCACCCACCACTGGCAGTTCATCATTGACACCTGGAACACTGGCCCACATGTGTGATTATGTGTTGCCGATCCTAAAAAGGGACCCCCGCATTGCCAAAATGATGAAGGATGACGACTACTGGTTGGCCAGCATCCTCGATCCAAGCTTTAAAGGCAAATTACAGAACATCATGCCACAGGAGAACCTAGAGCTAATATTGGCGAACAAACAAGCAACTCTTGTAAACCGTTTGTTAGAGGCATTCCCAGCACACAGCAGCGGTGCAGGTTCTACCACGAGCCGTAGTGGGCCAAATGGAAGAGGTGTTTATGGTGCACACAGCCGAAGTGGCATTGGAGACAGGGGTTTCATGACCATGTTGTGGACTGATTTCTCAAGTACCGCTCACACGACTGTTAATACTGAATCATGTTTGGAGCAATATATGGGGCCCATTATACACTGGAGCATTATAAATGGGGCCCATTATATATGGAGCATTATATTGGCCCATCATACACTGGAGCATCATCCATGGAGCCCATCATATACTGGAGCATTCTAAATGGGGGACATCAGACACTGGAGCAGCATCTACGGGGCCCATTATACACTGGAGCATTAAAATGGGGCCCATTATATATGGAGCATTATATTGGCCCATCATACACTGGAGCATCATCCATGGGGCCCATCATATACTGGAGCATTCTAAATGGGGGACATCAGACACTGGAGCAGCATCTACGGGGCCCATTATACACTGGAGCATTATAAATGGGGCCCATTATATATGGAGCATTATATTGGCCCATCATACACTGGAGCATCATCCATGGGGCCCATCATATACTGGAGCATTCTAAATGGGGGACATCAGACACTGGAGCAGCATCTACGGGGCCCATTATACACTGGAGCATTATAAATGGGGCCCATTATATATGGAGCATTATATTGGCCCATCATACACTGGAGCATCATCCATGGGGCCCATCATATACTGAAGCATTCTAAATGGGGGACATCAGACACTGGAGCAGCATATACGGGGCCCATCATACACTGGAGCATCATCCATGGGGCCCATCAAATACTGAAGCATCATATGGGGTCAATTATTTATGGGGTATCATATAAGGTATGGAGCATCATATGGAGCACATATGGGGCCTATTCTGTATGGAGCATTATATGGAGCCCATTCTGTATGGAGCAATATATGGGGCCCATCATATACTGTATGGAGCTTTATATGCGACTCATTATACTGTATGGAGCAATATGTGGGGCTCATTCTACTCTATGGGGACCGTCCTATACTGTATGGCACATTATATGGGGACCATCATATACTGGAGCATTATGTGGAGCTTATCATATACTGTATGGAACATTATATGGGACAAATTATTCTGTATGGAGCAATATATGGGGCTCATTATTCTGTATGACGCACTATGTGGTGGCCATAATACTGTATGGAGTAATATACTGTCCGGTTTTTGAGCTATTGTAGAATTTAAAATAGATATCACTCATGTAATGTAAGAAGTGAAGTATTTGGCATTGTACTATACCTATATTTCTGTGCCGTATCGGAGCATCATGAATTGTGGTATGTGTTAAAGGGGCCCACTGACACTCTTTTGCCTGGGGCACACAAAAACCTGGAGCCAGCCCAACCCCCCACACAACTTTAGCCAAATAACCCCCAGTTTTCAATGCGTAACTATTATTATAAAGTTAATTAAGGTTGCCAAGCTTAAGTAATAAGAATTGATGTAGTTGGCATTGAAATGGGCACTGTAGGTGTGTTTACTGTCCTCCACTCCCTGCCGACTTTGCTTCCCCATTGACTTGCATTGAGTTTCGTGTTTCAGTCGGACCCCGACTTTTCCCGATAGTCGGCCGATTTTGTTCGACTTGACTTTTGAGAAAGTCAGGTTTCATGAAACCCGACTCGACCCTAAAAAAGGCAAAGTCGCTCATCTCTATTCATAAATATTTGTATTGCATATACCTACAACTCCCAGTATGTCCTTAACAATGGTAAGGAGATGTTGGGAGTTGTTGACAGCCATCATCAAACTGTGGACCATACAGAAATCACAGTACTAATGAGGTGTAGATAGTATCAACAAGTAAACATTTACATCCAGGAACTTTATAGATGACCTTTTGCCTGATTGGAGTTGTTCTCTTTCTTCTCATCTCCATGTTGTCAAGATACCATGTTAAAAAACACAACTCATCTCTAAAGATTTCAATCTTTTCTGGACTTCTGCAGCACCTACCGACACAGTGCCCTTAAAAAAACAGTGCTATTAAAATTCATAAAAATGTGTTTATACTGTGCTCTAAATAAGTTTCTTGTGATATATGGCCTTCACATTGTCTGCAATTATCAGTTACACCTGCCACACTGTCCGCCTTAATGAGCTATAAAAACCTCAATATCTGGTATTTTCAGCTATAACCGCCACACCATCCACGGTTAAGGACCATGGCCTATATCATGGCTGCCTCTGTTCTCACACTCCTCTACACAGTATGATGGTCAACACATGGGGTACTTAGGGAACGATGCCACTGCGCAGGCGCCACCGGCGCCATTTGATGGAAGTGAAGTTATTTTACTCTTACAAAATGGTGCTGGTGGCAGCGCCTGTGCAGTAGCATCTATCTGAAAGTGATAGATGCTACTGTGCATGCGTGGCCGCCGACTCCATTTTGATTAAGATCATTTTTTTCAAACAGAGCTACCGTATTTTCAGATTATAAGACGCACTTTTTTCCCCCAAAACTTTTGAGGAAAATGGTGGTGCCTCTTATAATGTATACAAATCAAAAACATCAAGGTTTGCACCACAACTTACCAAGAATGATTACTCTAGAGCATAGGAACTGCATTACTGCATAGAAAAAAATGGAAAAAATTATATAATGTAGATATGCCTTACTGGCAGTGGTGGAACATGGTCCCAGGGTCGCTGCTGGTGGAGGCAAGAGTGGAGCGTTGCTGCAGGCCACAGGCTGGGATGAGGGGGTGTTCCGATGTGCGCCGTTGCGGGTGTTCGGTGGTGCCGGGGGTTCTGCCGACATTTTGTGAAAGCCCAGAGCCCCCGCACTTATATGGTTTACTGTGCGGTGGACTCCGGGAAAATGGCTGCCGGGGCATGCACAGATGGAGATCTCACCACCAACATCTCAGGAGATGAGATCTCAAAACTATATGTCTAAATAAAACGAAAATATACATATTATCTACGGTATCATGCTAAAGTGCAGGCGCCGCTGCTGGCGCCTGCCTGCTGAATGCAATTTTTTTTTTCAAACCATATCATATTCATTATGTAAAATAAGGGGCAGGTCACTGAGGGATCAGTGAACTGTCATAAGCCATACAGATAAATATGTAAGAAAAGCACCACATAAAGACCCCCTCCCACAGCCCTGTTATGAATGTGCTAAAATGGTTTCTGAGCAGAGGCTCCCTCTGGTGGTTACTGACAGTGCTGAACCTTTCAGCGAGGAATGGCAATCTGGGATCACGGACTGGTCTGATATAAGGGAGGTTCCCTCCCATGATGGCTGCCGGTGATCAATTGTTCTTGTCTCAATTGTGGTTCCTGGTTCATTTGGAAGCTTGCTGAGTCTTGCCTGCATCTTCTGCTATCAGATAAGATATTTTCTGCTTTTATTTTTGTGCTTCATTGTTCCCTGCACTTCTGTGGAGGTCAGCCAGGTCCCCTCCGGGGGGGCTTGTGCTCCTCTCAGTTTATCTGGAGCCACTGTGGTTTGTTCATTTGCTTTTTCCTGTTTTTTCAGTGGCTGCGGCTTAGTTTTGTTACACCAGAGAACTGATTTAGGTGGTAGAGGTCGTGTGATCTCAGGTGTTTTTGCAATCAGGGTTTTTTTTGGATTGCGGTGAGTATCCTTTCCTGCACTTTTCTGTCTAGACAGATTGGGCCCAGCGTTTGCTCATTCTATTTTCTGTCTGTGTCCGTGTTTCTTCTTGTCTAACTGCCATTACATGTTTGGGGGCTTCCTATTTTCTTTGGGGATCTGCTCCGGGGCAGATAGCTTTCATCTTTCTGCCTTTAGGTGTAGTTATCTCTCAGGCTGTGACGAGGCATCTAGGATCAACGTAGGAACGCTCCACGGCTACCTCTAGTTGTGTGGTTAGTTCAGGTTACTGCAATCCAATAGGTTCCAGCCTCTCTGGTGCATTACCGTTTTTGCTTACTCTCCTCAGCTACCAAAACATAACACAGCCCTACCTACAGCCCCGACCCGAAGCACAAGAATCTCATTAACTGAAAACTGAAAATATACAGTGGTGGCCAAAAGTATTGGCACCCTTGCAATTCTGTCAGATAATACTCTATTTCTTCCTGAAAATGATTGCAATCACAAATTCTTTGGTATTATTATCTTCATTTAATTTGTCTTTAATGAAAAAACACAAAAAGAATTGAGCCAAATTGGATATAATTCCACACCAAACCTAAAAAAGGGGGTGGACAAAAGTATTGGCACTGTTTGAAAAATCATGTGATGCTTCTTTAATTCGTGTAATTACCAGCACCTGTAACTTACCTGTGGCACCTAACAGGTGTTGGCAATAACTAATTCACACTTGCAGCCAGTTAACATGGATTAAAGTTGACTCAACCTCTGTCCTGTGTCCTTGTGTGTACCACATTGAGCATGGAGAAAAGAAAGAAGACCAAAGAACTGTCTGAGGACTTGAGAAACCAAATTGTGAGGAAGCATGAGCAATCTCAAGGCTACAAGTCCATCTCCAAAGACCTGAATGTTCCTGTGTCTTCCGTGCGCAGTGTCATCAAGAAGTTTAAAGCCCATGGCACTGTGGCTAACCTCCCTAGATGTGGAAGGAAAAGAAAAATTGACGAGAGATTTCAATGCAAGATTGTGCGGATGGTGGATAAAGAACCTCGACTAACATCCAAACAAGT
This sequence comes from Oophaga sylvatica, assembly GCA_033576555.1. Taxonomy (NCBI): domain Eukaryota; kingdom Metazoa; phylum Chordata; class Amphibia; order Anura; family Dendrobatidae; genus Oophaga; species Oophaga sylvatica. The sequence goes on from JARQOD010000006.1 coordinate 104,845,680, forward strand.
TCGAGCTGCCCTGCAGTCTGAGGGTACAACAGTGTCAACCCGTACTATCCGTCGGAGTCTGAATGAAAAGGGACTGTATGGTAGGATAACCAGGAAGACCCCACTTCTTACCCCGAGACGAAAAAAAGCCAGGCTGGAGTTTGCCAAAACTTACCTGAGAAAGCCCAAAATGTTTTGGAAGAATATTCTCTGGTCAGATGAGACAAAAGTCGAGCTTTTTGGGAAAAAACATCAACATAGAGTGTACAGGAAAAAAAAAGGCATTCAAAGAAAAGAACACGGTCCCTACAGTCAAACATGGCGGAGGTTCCCTGATGTTTTGGGGTTGCTTTGCTGCCTCTGGCACTGGACTGCTTGACCGTGTGCATGGCATTATGAAGTCTGAAGACTACCAAGAAATTTTGCAGCATAAAGTAGGGCCCAGTGTGAGAAAGCTGGGTCTCCCTCAGAGGTCATGGGTCTTCCAGCAGGACAATGACCCAAAACACACTTCCAAAAGCACTATAAAATGGTTTGAGAGAAAGCACTGGAGACTTCTAAGGTGGCCAGCAATGAGTCCAGACCTGAATCCCATAGAACACCTGTGGAGAGATCTCAAAATGGCAGTTTGGAGAAGGCACCCTTCAAATATCAGGGACCTGGAGCAGTTTGCTAAAGAAGAATGGTCTACAATTCCAGCAGAGCATTGTAAGAAACTCATTGATGGTTAACGGAAGTGGTTGTTCGCAGTTATTTTGGCAAAAGGTTTTGCAACCAAGTATTAGGCTGAGGGTGCCAATACTTTTGTCTCGCCCATTTTTGGAGTTTTGTGTGAAATGATCAAGGATTTGATTTTTGCTTCATTCTCTTTTGTGTTTTTCCTTGCAAGCAAATTAAATGAAGATAAAAATAGCAAATAATTTGTGATTGTAATCATTTTCAGGAAGAAACTGAGTATTATCTGACAGAATTGCAGGGTTGCCAATACTTTTGGCCACCACTGTAGATTAAACAACAACCACGGATTCCATCAACCAAGGTATCATTGTAATCAGTATAACGGTGCCGACCTGACAGGTTCCCTTTAATCTCAAAAACTGACTATAACGCAGGAACTTTTTAGTCTGAAAGAGATGGGAATGAATGAATTTTAACATCCAAAAATTCTAAAGAAATCAGATGTGAATTGCATATTCATGGTATTAACGCGATTCAGATTAAAAACAAAATCATCAAACTGTTCCCTGGTTCCAGACTAAACTATAAACACGTCATCTACATAGCGTAGACAAGACAAGTTTTGATATACTTAGCAAAGGGAATTGAAAGAGAGAACACCTGTTATACGGTACTTAAAAATGGTCAAAAACAAATTAGTGAAGACACTAGCCACTGGAGTACCCATTGCAATGCAGGTGTGTTGCAGGTACCACTTGTCCAAAAACTTGAAGGCACTATGAGTCAGTATAAATTCTAATGCTTTGCGAACAAAGTTAACCTCTTCCTGACTTTTAATGTCTAGGTACTTCAAAGGTCATGTACCTGCCTTTAATGCGGGCTTCCGGCACGGAGTCCGCATCTTTCCCCGCACTTGATGGTACATTTAATCAGCCATCAAGTGCCTCTAACAGCTTCAGGTGGATCCAAGATCTACCAGCGACTGTTAACCAGTTAAATGTCGCTGAAGCCCTGCTATGTGCAGCACAGGCAATGGGATGATCAAAGCTTTAAGTCTCCTAAGGGGACTACTGAAGACATTAAAATGGAAAAATAAAAGTTTTAAAATACATAAAATAAATTAAAAAAGGACAAAAGTTCAACTCACCCCCCTTTTAGCACAATTGAAAATAAAACAATAATACAAATAAAAAAAAATTGTTTGCTATTGCTGCATTTAGAAATCTCCGATCTATCAAAATGTAAAGTAAATTAATCCAATCGGTAAAAGGCATATATATTTCAATAAAATGCAATAATGGACGGTCGAAACATTGCATCTACCCCAAAATGGTATCAATTCAGATTTTTTTTTCATCACTTAAATAATAAAGAACCTGTACATGTTTGGTATCTGCAAACTCACAATGACTTGGTGAATCATATTGCCAGGTCAGTTTTACCATTTAGTGAACATGATAAAGGAAAAACCTAAAAAAATAATTGTGGAATTGCACTTTTTCACAATTTCACTGCACTTGGAATAAAATGCAATAACGAGAGTTCAAAATATCGTATCTACACCAAAATAGTGTCAATAAAAACGTCAGATCGGCACGCAAAAAATGAACCTTCATCCAGGCCAGATCACTAAAAATGGAGAGGCTATGGATATCGGAAAATGGCGCCATTTCTTTTTTTTAACAAATTTTGGATTTTTTTTTCACCCTTAAATAAAAAAGAACCTATACATATTTGGTGTCTATGAACTTGTAATGACCTGAATAATTTCAAGACAGTTTTAGAATTTAGTGAACATGGTAAAAAAAAAAAAACAACTGTGGAATTGCAATTTTTTTGCAATTTCACCGCACTTGGAATTTTTTCCCGTTTTCCAGCATACTATATGGTAAAATCAATGCTTAATTTACTGATTGTTTGGATAACACATTCCTACTATTTTCTAAAATCAATGGAATCATTCAAAAGTACAATTCATCCTGTAAAAAACAAGTCATCATATGGCTATATTGACAGAAAAATAAAGATATGGCTTTGGGAAAAAGGGGAGTAAAAAAAAGCACAAAAATGTAAAAATTGCGAGGTTATGAAGGGGTTAATACACTTTTGGCTCTTTGCCTTAATACCCTGGTCCTGCGGTATTCTCATATAAAGAGATTCTACGTCAATCAACGCTAATGCAAAATCCTAAATTCACTGAATAATTATAAACAAAATATCTCCAAGACTTATCACCAATAATTCACTATCTAATCCAATTGGAGTAAAATGTATAATTATAAAACCTAACTTTTAATATTTAATTTTAAAATGGATAAACACACATTACAACATCAATACAAATATACAAAAGTACAAAAAAAATTTCAGTACATAGACTATGAATAATCTTATTGGTGTAAAAAAGTATTATTAGGGCCTGCCAATTGGATTAGACAGTGAATTAATGCAAAATCCTACTGCCAATGTATCCCTCCTACTGCCTTCAAAAAATCGCTATTGTCCTTCATATAAGAAGGAATGCCACGTAGTAGGGGTAGCAGCAGACAATTCACATACCGTTACATTGGCTCCATCAAAGATTCCACTCCCGACACTATGGGACGTGCAGGGGGAGAGCATTTTGTACACAGAGGTATTACACAGAATTTGATAACATTAGGTTGTCACATTGAACATTTTTATTTTTTTCATGAAAATGTTGCTTTAGTCACCAATTTTTCCTTTTGAAAGGGGTAACACAAAAAAGGGGGGCCCTCAGTTTGTTACCCACTTGCTTCTGAGCATGGCCATACCCCACATATAGTCAAAATGTTCTGTTTGGACACAGGGCAGGGCTCAGAAGGGAAGAAGCGACATTTGGTATTTGCAATGTAAATTTGGCTGGAATAGATTGCAGACACCATGTCTCATTTGCAGAGCCCCCACAAGTGACCCCATTTTGGAAACTAGACCCATCAAGTAATGCATCTAATTCATCTAGGTGTGTGTTGAGCTTGCTGAACCTGTAGGTGCTTCACAACACTTTCAAAAATATGTATGTGAAAACAAAAATTAATATTTTTTTCTCTGCTAAAATGTTGTTTTAGCCCCAAATTTGTAAATGTCACAATAGATAATAGGAGAACTCCCTAATTTTTTAAGCAATTTCTCCTGAACGTGATGACACCCCATATGTGGTCGAAAGCTACTGTTTGGGCACATGGCAGAGCTCGGAAAGGAAAGAGAGCTATATGATTTTTGGAGCGTAAATCTGTCTGGAATAGATCATTAATGCTATGGGGCATATACAGAGCCTCTTGCCAGAAACAGCAGAAAATTGCTACAAGTGGCACCATTTTGTAAACTAGACCCTCAACGAATTCATCTGTTGGTGTACTGAGCATTGTTAACTTACATATGATTCACAAAACTTTATAACATTTAGATGTGAAAGCAAAAAATTATTTTTTTTCCACTAAAATACTGATTTAGCACTAAATTTATAATTTACACGAGGGGTAATTGGAGAAACTGAACCCCATCATTTATCATGCAATTTATCCTGAACGTGACAATACCCCATATTTGAGAGACGTAGGATAGACAGTCTGTAGGAGCGCCAGCCAGGTGTAAGTGTTGTAAGCAATTAAGAAATCTAATGCTGCTCCAGCCGGGTACCTCGAGTGGGATACTATTGAGAAAGATTCTTGAAAACCCGGTCAGCAGGGCGCAAAAGACAGGAATCTTCTTAGTAAATGACAATCTTCATTTATTAAAAATTATTAAAAATTATGGTAAAACAATGAATCCACAACGCGTTTCAACGGAGTGAGTCCGCCTTCATTTAATAAATGAAGATTGTCATTTACTAAGAAGATTCCTGTCTTTTGCGCCCTGCTGACCGGGTTTTCAAGAATCTTTCTCAATACCCCATATTTGGTTGTACACTACTGTTTGAGCACATGACCCTGGAATTGGATGTGAAGGAGCGCTACTTGGGTTTTAGAATGCAGATTGCATTTGAACAGATATTGGGCGCCATTAGCTGAGCCCCTGAGGTGCCAGAACAGCAGAAACCCCCCCCAGTTTACCCCATATTGGAAACTTCACTGCTTAAATAATTCATCTAGGAGTGTATTGAGTATTTTGAATATATATTGAGTTAAAAAATTTTCAGGTATTTTTCGGTATTATATTACTCATCCATAGAGTATTATGTGCATTCTGTTACATTTTGGTGGTGTATAACACCCCAAAATAGCGTTGAATATGTTTTGATATTCAGTTACCTATCCATAGAATATTACATGCTTTGGGGTACAATTCACTGTTATATAACACTTCAAAAAACCTGCGATTTCTGAGGCTGGTGACTCGGATAAACTTATCCTCAGAAGCAGAGGTGACTCTTGGTTTTCCTTTCCTGGGGCGGTCCTCATGTGAGCCAGTTTCTTTGCAACTTTTGGTCTGTACTGTATATATACAGGCATTTATACCATTTGCTGTATTAGTTAGTTAACTTTGTGATTCAAAACTATGGTGTGACACAAAGATACTGTTTATATTACCTAGAGTAATAGAACCAAGTACTGTGAACTAGCTTAACATTTCTGGTAAATCGTTAAACTTTAACCCTACGGTCACGCTATCAGTATTTGGTCAGTATTTTACCTCAGTGTTTGTAAGCCAGAACCACGAGTGGGTGATAAATACAGAAGTTTCTATTATACTTTTCCTCTGATTGCTCCGCTCCTGGTTTTGGCTTACAAATACTGAGGTAAAATACTGACCAACTACTGATAATATATTTAATTTCTGTTCACCTTAAATTGTTTGTTGTAAATGAATAATCACTTGGTTCATGTTACCCCTGGGTCTTCATCTTCTGTGCTGTAGCACCTGCAGACCTGTTTACAGCCTCATACATGTGTGGGATTAATTCTGCTGTGAGCAGAGGCCCCCTAACCTGCTACACAAGTCAGTAATGCCATTTCTTAGCACATGGATGATATCAGCACAACTAACAACTAAAAAGATTTTCAATGTCTTGCACTGTCAGCAGACCTCTTTTGATATGTCTCCCATGTCTCCACATTGGAGGTGGCTCTGTGCATTCCCATGGGCCGTTCTGGCAGTGATAAATTTCAGTACAGATGTGGCACATATGTGAGAAGATTTACAGTGTTTGATCTCTGTAATTAAATTAAGTTTCATACTTTATATATATGATACAGTAAATACCACCTGCAAAGTATTTCCAGATAGATAGATATATGACATGAAGAGCGAGGTAAACAGAGGCGAGGAACCACTGTGTGCCAGATGTGTCCTCTGGTAGCCTCTAAACTGACGTTACGCACTTTGTATTTTTAGAATATATTTAATTTCCTTTAATCATAAATAGTTTTAGAATCCACAGTTTTGCACGTTTGGAAGCAAATAAAATACAGTTTTAGATTTTATAAAGTAGATCTATCAAAGGAAATAATCACTTTTAAAAACATTTTAACATACTGAGATGTAACAGTCTAATTCATGCCCCCCTTCATGATGGATCTAAGTGGGTGCGGCTCTCTGAAATCCACCCTAATCCCTTTTGGCACAGGTTTCGCATTTGTGCAACTCAGAATCTCCAAACGAAGCAATCTCCATAAAGAAGTATTGATTTTCATATTGCCGTTGTGGCCATTAATTTTCTGAAAGCGTTTAAAGGGAACATGTTACCCAGTAGCCTAACTAAAGTCTGAAGGGTCCAGGTGAAAGATCTGGACTGGGCCCCTCCTTACCCTGATATATATATCAGGGTAAGGAGGGGCCCAATCCAAATTTTGCACCGGGACCCATCAGACTCTAGTTAGGCTACTGGGTGACATTATAAATGTAAATAAATGTATATATTTTCCATCCTGGTATTTATGGCACTCATTGTGATATATGTCCCACGTTCTGCCGCTGTTCTGTAATGAATAGAAAAAACACCATTATACTCACTAGGGGTGTACATGGATGTCATGGGGCCCCACATCAGAAGTATAATGCACTCCCCATAGCCCTCCATATAGTATAAAGCATAGTCCATAATGCTCCATATAGTATAGTGCACCCCTCATAGTCCTCCATATGGTATAATGCACAACCCATAGTCATCCATGTAGTATAAGGCACAACCCATAGTCATTCATGTAGTATAATGCACAGCCCATAGTCATGCATTTAGTATATTGCACAACCCATAGTCATCCATTCAGCATAATGCACAGCCCATAGTCATCCATGTAGTATAATGCACAGCCCATAGTCATGCATTTAGTATATTGCACAACCCATAGTCATCCATTCAGTAGAATGCACAACCCATAGTCATACATGTAGTATAATGCACAAACCATAGTCATCCATATAGTATAATGCACAGCCCATAGTCATACATATAGTATAATGCACAGCCCATAGTCATCCATGTAGTTAGTATAAGGCACAGCCCATACTCCTATATGTAGTATAATGCACAACCCATAGTAATACTGAATGTAAGATAAAATATTTCCATGTCTGTTTTTAAAAAGGTTTTACCTCAAAGAAAGAATTATTTACTCATATATTATGTTCAAGTCCCTGTGGCTGCATGATTTGTGGCTGGTACACAGACACAACACATGTGGGGATTGCCTGTTTGTTAGGGAATCCCCACAATTTTTCAGGCTGTCTAACAGCCTCAAATCATGCAGTCGCTGGGGACTGGAACATAATATACGAGCATGCTCGGATAAAGATGTTATCAGAGCACATTCGCTCATCACTAGTTTGGATCTGACACCAAACATGTAATCAAGCTCCAGTGTCAACCGGATATAAACACATTTAACAGAGCTGCAAAGCGCGGAAGCTGCTGGGTACTGCAGAACAGCTCCTATTGAAAAGAATATGAATAGGTCATCAATATGATATCATTGGACAACCCCTTTAAGATTTGATCATCTTCGTGGGTAAGTCATCATTCTTATACATTTACACTGTTGTGTTCTGCATGAAAAACTCAACATGGATGAAATGTTACAGACACACCACTGGAAGTCACTGTTGTGCCAGCTACAACCTATGGATTTCCATCTTTTGATGACACCAGCAAACGTCTGGAGTGGAAATATATCTTCAATTGTACTCTTAACACAAAGGAAACTTATCTGTAAAATTGACTTAAATCTAAGCTTGGAGTATTAGTAGATTTAAAAGCCTAACTTCAGCTGAAATGTCACTTTTGGGTGCAGTCTTCTACTCCTCCCCACGCCACAATACAGGTGTGTTTGTAGCAAAAACAGGAATTTTTCTTATCCATATGGCAGTCTTGTCTAGCAATACAGTGTGTTTGCAGGAGTTGTTAAACCATATAGATATGATATTACAAAGAGGGTTCATGTTCATATTGATGCAAAGTGTGGGCAAGACTGATTTTTTTCTTTGCTGCAATGTCTTATCTGAATCACTCCAGTTCATTAAATGGGAAATTTATGAAAATTTAACGAAATGGTGTTAAGATTTGAGAATAATATAGCATCCATATAACTCACATGTGTATTTTTAAAGGGAACTGGAGCATAGAAAGAGATGAGATTAGTCTGGTACCGCCCTCGGCCAGCTTCTTCCCGCAATCCTCCAAGTGATTGACAGATCTCTCCCTGCGTATATGTGTCACCCCAGGAGTTCGGTTGCCACAATAGCCTTGCCTCCATCCAGGGGGGAGTGATGTAATGCCTGGAAGCAAAGAAGGAATTCCCTTACCAGGTAGTTCCAGCATTCAACACAGTTCCTGCTCCAGGCCAGCAGGGGGAGCTCTAAACCCAACTTCAGGGGAGCTGGTCTCTCCGGTTGGGAGGAGGAAGTTAGTGGGAGTTAGAGCCTGAACAAGGTTGAGAGAGGACATGTGGAGAGGAGCAGGGGATAGAAGTTCTATCTGAGCTCACCCCAGGCTTGAGCGACAGTGACCGGGCACCGGATCCCGAGGCTGTGTGGCCACTAAAGCCCCGGCAGCAGAGTCGGGAGGGCAGGAGACCGCAAGTCCTCTGCCCCAACTGATACTCGATGACACAGCAGCACGTGTGAGCCGGTGACGCCAGACAGGAGCGACCCCTGAAACAGGTTCAAGCTGCCTGTCATGCGAGTGGAGTTCTATCTAAGCATAAGACAGAAAGAGGGACTTGAATAGAGTTTCCAGCAGCAAGTGCCTCAGAGAATAGCACTAGAAAGGAGGCCTCATAACCCACCTGACTAAGGAAATTCCCAAATTGCTTCCAGGCTGACCGGCTCCAGAACCATCTGCAACCTGAGCCCCGGACTGTACCTGCATTGCTCAGTAAAAGGTAAAGGAAACAACAGCCTTTGTGTCCGTCAGTTATTCCTCAAGCTGCCTGTCATGCGAGTGGAGTTCTACCTAAGCCTCAGACAGAAAGAGGGACTTGAATAGAGTTTCCAGCAGCAAGTACGTCAGAGAATAGTGTGGCGCCCCTGAGGGTCCAGTCACCACAGAGGTACTGCACCTCATACAGAGGTGTGGTATCCCACTCTTAGGTAAGGAGGGAGCACTACCCAGGACTCTAACACTCGCACCCAACACATACCAGTTCAGTCTGGGCACCTGGGCGTACCCTTAGGGAGGATGGCCTCATCCCAGGCTGGGTAGGAAAGGGTGTTGGGGTGTGGGTGGAGAAAGTAGAAAGGCAGGAGGAGTCAGAGTGTGACAGTGGTCTGAGAAGTTTCTGGAAAGAGTCTGCTGGAGGGAGAGGAGGAGTGAGGAGCAGAGAGAGTAGCTCCTGAAGAAAAGACAGAGAGAGAACAGTCTAGAAGTGGAGCTCAAGCTGTGAGGAGCTTGTCCCCAGACAGGATAGAGTGTGAGAAGAGAAAATAGAGAGGGAGAGACAGAAGGAAGCTCCGGGAGGACAGAAGGTGTTCTAGGGACACGGGAAGTGCCGAAGCCACCTTGTGGGCCCGTATCCAGAAGTGGAGGGACCAGGTCGCAGTAGGGGAGCCGGCCTCTAAGACTAGTAGAAGACTACAAGACTCAGCTAGCAAGACGGAGGCTGGGGTAGCTGTACGTACCTCGACCACATCCACAATCATTCGCCGAAAAGGCAGCCATATAGGAGCAAGGGGACTCAGAGGATGTCACCTGACAAGGTCCACGGCTGCTGGCTTGGGACACTGTTTGTGAAGGTGCTGGGCAGGAGGGCGGAAACCAGAGCATTGAGACAGCCAGGATGGAAACACACATAAGGGAGTCCTGGAAAGGTGCATCCCAATCTACCTGGGAGTTTGCTGGGCCCCGCACATGGAGGACATCGCACTAAGCGGGCATCTGTGCACAAGTGAACTGTTGTGAATACCTTGGAGGCGACTTCTGAGCTGGGGCTCCCTCGGGTGGTTGCTGAGGGTAATGAACTAATTACTGAATGGCCTTCAGCTGGCTCTGAATGGTATGATATAAGTGACCTGAGTTCCCAGCAGCCTTGCCGGTAATCAATTGTTCCTCCTGATCTTGCTTGGAGCACATCTTGCTTTCCTGCTCTCATTCAGATAAGTGTTTTGCTTTTTTTTCCTCTGTTGGATTTTCACTGCTGGTTGGCTGCTTGCAGTTGACTGCAGCCTGGTCCCCTTTTGGGGTCTTGCACTGCAATTGTGCTCATTGTGTGTTTGCATTTTTGCTTTGTTCCTTTGTCACTTTTTATTTGCTGTGTTGCTGTGTGTTACACCAGAGATCTGATTTAGGTGGTAGAGATTGTGTGATCTCAGGTTTTTTGTTAATCAGAAGTGTTGGTATTTTTGTCAGGGTTTTTTTGAGTTGCAGTCAGAATTCTTTCCTATACTTTTCTATCTAGACAGATTGGGCCCCAGCATTTGCTCATTCTATTTTCTGTCTGTGTCCGTGTTTTCTTCTTGTCTAACCGCCATTACATGTTCGGGGGGCTTCCTATTTCTTTGGGGATTCTGCTCCGGGGCAGATAGCATTCATCTTTCTGCCTTTAGGTGTAGTTATCTGTCCGGCTGTGGCGAGGCGTCTAGGATCACCGTAGGTACGCTCCATGGCTGCTTCTAGTGTGGCGGTTAGTTCAGGTTACTGCTATCCAATAGTTTCCAGCCTCTCTGGTGTATTGCTACTTTGGCTATTTTTTGCAGTTTCTCCTCAGCTACCGAAACATAACAGTAAACTGTGAGTAAAGCATTGGAAACTGCAACCTGCTGTGTCATCTGAGTCATTCACGCCTCACCTGTCCTGCACTGCACTCACCACAACAGCCACCATCATCGCTTTTAACAACCTAACTTCCCTGGGACACAGCTCTACCCATGGAGAGCTTAACCATCATTGCTGCCCTAACATCATTCCAGAGGATCTGCATTGCAGCGTCGGCTAACCCTTGCCGAATACCACGGGTGACATCACGAACATTTAATCCATTATATTATAAACTTTATTTCCCCCTTTCATCATCCCCTTTCCATGGGACACTCAGGGCAACAGACCGGGTCACTGCTGCCGTGACACTTCCCCTTTAAGAAGCGACCTGGTATCGGTATCCCACGGCCCTGGTGGGCTCTCCAATAGCACTAGAAATGAGGCCTCACAACCCACCTGACTAAGGAAATTCCCAAATAGCTTCCAGGCTCACCGGCTCCAGAACCATCTGTAACCTGAGCCCCGGACTGTACCTGCATTGCTCAGTAAAAGGTAAAGGAAACAGCCTTTTTGTCCATCAGTTATTCCTCCAATCCTCAGCCCTGCATCCCAACATTCTCCTTCCCTCACAGCCTGCCATATCTTCCCTGGGGCCCCACTCCACCCGTGGGGAGCGATAACATCTCTGCTGCATTACCATTTGCACCAAAGGAACTGAACTGCAGCGTCGGCTATCCCTTGCCAAATACCGCGGGTGGCGTCACAAAACTTTTCCTTAAAATCTACCCCTCATCACCGCCATTGCACGCCCAGGGCCACGGACCGGGTCACCGCTGCTGCGACAATCCCCTTTAAGTACTGTTAGACCCGGCCCGAGTATCCCACAGTCCTAGCGGTGTTGCATATAAGCAAGAAAGATGCCCAGCAATATTTTTAAGATAGTTTAATTAACAACATAATTGCACAAAAAACCTGTTTTTCATCTATTCAGTTATGCAGCCAGGCTCAGATTCATTCTGAAAATGGTTTGGGCAGTATTAATCGACTGAGCGGCAAGTAATGCAACCACAGGGACTTGAACATATTTTTCGAGCACACCGAAAATACTCAGTTAGCATGGCGGATAACACCTTGTCCGAGCACGTTCACTCATCATTAATATTTAACCCAAAATATCCTGCTGTTTTGCCCATTCATGTGCAGCAAGAAATTTCTTAAGTGCTGTTCCAGCTATGACCATTAGATGTCATAGTTGTTCTCTTCTTTGCCTATTCATGGGTTTAGAAGTCTTTCCCTTTAATAGTTGTTCTGTTTAGAACCGCCCCCTCATGTTTCCAGCGCTAGGGAAGTTGTAGCTATTTTCTTCCAGGATCTCTGAGATACACACACGTGTTCTGCTCTCTGCAAATCACTGCTTCTGACAAGCGGATTCCGGTGAGGGTTTAATGCAGTTATGTGTTGTGCTATGTATCTGTGTTAGCTAGCCATAATGCAGCCCCCGTGATATATGCAATGTATTTTCAGCTTGTTGTAACTCTTGCACTGCATATAGTTAGATACATCCCTGTTCAGTTAGTGTAATGCTGGCAGCCTAAGTTGTTATTATTATTATACATTTTTATAGCACCATTTATTCCATGGCGCTTTACATGTGAAAAGGGGCAAATATAGACAAGTACAATAAACGTGAGCAATACAAGGCACACACAAGTACAGAAGGAGAGAGGACCCTGCCCGCAAGGGCTCACAGTCTACAGGGATGGGTGAGGATACACTAGGAGAGCGTAGAGCTGGTGTAACGGGTCTGGTAGGTGAAACCACTGAGCTTTATTATACAAGACAGTATACTTGTAAGAGAGCAGGTGGCGCCCGGGGAATACGGACAGGAATTCACGGGAAGTGACCAGGGCAGTCTCTGGGTAGGCAGGTTGTCACGGCAAGTGACCAGGGCAGTCTCTGGGTAGGCAGGTTGTCACGGCAAGTGACCAGGGCAGTCTCTGGGTAGGCAGGTTGTCACGGCAAGTGACCAGGGCAGTCTCTGGGTAGGCAGGTTGTCACGGCAAGTGACCAGGGCAGTCTCTGGGTAGGCAGGTTGTCACGGCAAGTGACCAGGGCAGTCTCTGGGTAGGCAGGTTGTCACGGCAAGTGACCACGGCAGTCTCTGGGTAGGCAAGTTGTCACGGCAAGTGACCAGGGCAGTCTCTGAATATACAGGCTTATACGACCTGAGATGTTGGAGCCTCCTGGTAGGCTGCAGTCCGATGGCAGATGATCGCTCCCAAGCGAGCAGGCAAGAGTCTCTGGAGTAGCCGGTGATCACTGCTGATGAAGTCCGAACCTTCGGATAGAGCTGCAGTCGGATGGCAGATGATCGCTCCCAAGTGAGCAGGCAAGAGTCTCTGGAGTAGCCGGTGATCACTGCTGATGAAGTCCGAACCTTCGGATAGAGCTGCAGTCGGATGGCAGATGATCGCTCCCAAGTGAGCAGGCAAGAGTCTCTGTAATAGCCGGGGATCACTGCAGGTGATGTCCGAACCTCCGGGGAGGACTGCAGTCAGATGGCAGACAGCAAACAGACAGGTAACAGGCAGGCAACTGGAAACAGGAGCTGAGGGCTGAAGCAGAGTTATACAGTGCAACAACAACATTGCTCGGGCACCTCCATTAAGGAGGAAGCCCTTAATATAGGGTGGAGTCCTCCGGCATTGGCCGGAGACTAATTTGGAAAATGCGCGCGGCTCCTTTAAGAGCGGGGGAGGGTGCGGGCGCGCGCCCTAAGTCCAGCAGCAGGGAAGGAGCGCGCGGGCCCAGCAGGGTGGAAGGAGGACGCCGAGGATGCTGAGGGCGCTGAGGACGCTGGGGGCGCTGAGGACGCTGGGGGCGCTGAGGACGCAGAGCGCTGGTAAGGGGAACGGCGTCCCTGCCTGGCAGAGGGTCGGGACGCCGATGCTACAGTACCCCCCCCTCTAGGCCCCCCCCTCTTTAGGCCAGAAAGAAATTTAGCTAGGATGAGAGGGGCATGGATGTTCTCCCGAGGCTCCCACGTTCTCTCCTCAGGACCAAACCCCTTCCAATCCACCAAAAAATAAGTCTTTCTTCCTACCCTTTTTGTGGCCAGAATGTTCTCTACCTCAAATTCATCATCAGCAGACACAGCAGCAGGAGGTGTACCTGTAGACTTGAAAAAAGAGTTAAGTACCACAGGTTTGAGGAGAGACACATGAAAAGAGTTAGGAATTCGCAAATTGGCCGGGAGTTTCAATTTATAGGACACTGGGTTGATCTGCCTGATGACCTCAAAAGGACCGATAAACCGAGGACCTAACTTGTAGGAAGGAATTTTGAGCCGAACATATTTGGACGAAAGCCAGACTTTGTCCCCAGGACGGAATTGAGGAGGATCCAGACGTTTCTTGTCAGCATGTCTTTTCATGCGCTCGGATGACTGAATGAGTGCGGACCGGGTACTCTCCCAGATGGAGGAGAATTCTCTAACCAGAGATTCCGCAGCTGGATTGTCCACAGAGATGGAAACGGGGACAGGAATCCGAGGGTGCTGACCGAAGACTATAAAAAACGGAGACTTGGTGGACGATTCGCTCTCGTGATTATTGTAAGAGAATTCGGCCCAAGGCAGGAGCTCCACCCAATCAGAATGATGAGCATTAACGAAGTGTCGGAGATAGCTGGTCAGATTCTGATTTATTCGCTCAACTTGTCCATTGGACTGTGGATGGTAAGCGGAGGAGAAATCCAAGGTGACGTCTAGTAACTTACAAGTAGCTCTCCAGAAACGTGAGGTGAACTGTACCCCACGATCCGACACAATGTGACGAGGCAAACCATGGAGACGGAAGATGTGGCGGATAAAGTCTTTAGCCAACTCGGGTGCAGACGGAAGACCTGGCAGAGGAATGAAGTGAGCCATCTTGGAAAAGCGGTCAGCGACCACCCAAATGACCGTACAACCGGCAGAGACGGGCAGATCCGTAATGAAGTCCATGGCTATATGTTGCCAGGGAGCAGCGGGTACAGGAAGCGGAAGAAGACGGCCGGCAGGCAGGTGTCTCGGAACTTTGTTGCGGGCACAGGAGACACAGGCAGAAACAAAGTCTATTACGTCCTTGTGCAGGGTAGGCCACCAATAATGCCGGGTAATGAGTTGGAGGGTCTTTTTCTGACCAGCGTGGCCAGCGAGTTTAGACGAATGACCCCAATGTAGAATTCTCTTTCGATCAGTCTCTGATACGAACGTCTTACCAGGAGGGAGACGGTTTAGACTCACGGGAGCCACCTGCATCACTCTGGCGGGATCGATGATATGTTTAGGCTCATCTTCGAGATCCGACACCAGGAAGGACCGGGACAAGGCATCCGCCTTGATGTTTTTGTCAGCCGGGCGAAAATGCAAAAGAAAATCAAAACGGGCAAAAAACAAGGACCACCGGGCTTGGCGAGGGTTAAATCTCTGAGCATGCTGAAGGTAAGACAGATTTTTGTGGTCCGTGTAGATGATTACCGGATGAAGAGCCCCCTCGAGTAGGTAACGCCACTCCTCCAATGCCAACTTAATGGCCAATAACTCTCGATCTCCTATGGAGTAGTTGCGCTCGGAGGAGGAGAAGAGTTTGGAGAAGAAACCACAGGAAACCATCTTCCCGGATGAAGATTTTTGAGTAAGTACCGCTCCGGCTCCAGCAGAGGAAGCGTCCACCTCCAGGAAGAACTGCTTGTTGCCGTCCGGGCGATGCAGCACTGGAGCGGAAGAGAAGGCTTGTTTCAAGGAAAGAAAGGCCTCCTCTGCTTCGGGCGTCCACTGTTTGGGGTTAGCATCCTTGCGGGTGAGCGCTGAGATTGGAGCAGTCCTGGAAGAGAAGTGCGGTATGAAGAGACGGTAATAGTTAGCGAATCCCAGGAACCGCTGAATGGCCTTCAACCCCTCTGGTCGGGGCCACTTCTCGATGGCAGACAGTTTCTCCGGATCCATTCGTAGGCCTGTCTGAGAGATAATGTAGCCCAGAAACGGAAGCGAGGTCTGCTCAAAGAGGCACTTCTCATATTTGGCGAAGAGGTGATTCTGCCTGAGCCTGAGCAGAACCTGACGAACATCCCTCCGGTGAGACTGGAGATCCGGAGAGAAGACCAAGATGTCGTCAAGGTACACCACAACGCAGGAGTAGAGGAGGTCCCGGAAGATGTCATTGACCAACTCCTGAAAGACTGCTGGAGCATTACAGAGACCAAAGGGCATAACCAGATACTCGTAGTGGCCATCCCGGGTGTTGAATGCCGTCTTCCATTCATCTCCTCGACGGATACGAACCAGGTTGTATGCTCCACGAAGATCCAGTTTAGTGAAGACTCTAGCCCCTCTAAGACGATCAAACAACTCCGGAATGAGCGGAAGAGGGTACTTATTCTTCACCGTGATCAAATTTAGGCCTCTGTAGTCAATACAGGGACGGAGAGATCCGTCTTTCTTTTTTACAAAAAAGAAACCTGCTCCCGCGGGGAGGTAGATTTCCGGATGAATCCTTTCGCTAAATTCTCCTCGATATATTCTGACATCGACCTGGTCTCTGCAGCGGACAATGGGTAAATACGCCCACGGGGAGGCATAGTACCGGGTAGCAGGTCGATCGGGCAATCATATGGTCTATGCGGGGGTAATGTCTCTGCTTCCTTTTTATTAAAGACATCAGCGAATGACCAATATGGAATCGGGAGTCCAGGTAGATTAGCAGGTGTAGGAGAAGAACGGACGGGATGGACAGGCACCAGACACGTTTTATGACAGTCCTGTCCCCAGCGAAGAATCTCTCCATTCTGCCAGTCGAGCACGGGTGCATGTTTTTGGAGCCAAGGCAGACCTAGTAAGAAAGCATGAGAGAGTCCAGGTAAAACATGAAATGAGATGCTCTCAGAATGCAACATTCCCACCTGCAGGGTTATGGCTTCGGTGATAAGTTGGATGGGACGAGGTAGGAGACCCCCATCCACAGCAGCAACAGATACTGGTTCAACCAGAGGTTTGGTGGGAATGCGATACTTCTCTACTAGAGCCTGTGAAACAAGATTCCCAGCTGCTCCAGAATCAAGTTGGGCCAGTTCGAAGTAACGGTTCTTACCGATGAGAATAGAGACAGACAGCAGCAGAGATGAAGAGGATTTATTCTGGTCTAGGTGGACCTCTCCGAGCGAACCTAGACACAGGCGTTTCCCGACCTCTCCGGACAGGTACGGATCCAGTGCTCCTTACTGCCACAGTAGAAGCAACTCCTCTCGGCACGGCGTGAGTCCTGACGGGCTTTGACCATCTTGGTCTGGTCGACCTGCATAGGCTCAGCAGTGTGCATCTGGGGAGAAACGGAAGGGGTTATAGGTCTCTGAAACGAGGGTGCAAGACGAGGAAACATTCTCTCACGGGTGACTTCTTTGGCACGTTCCTGGAACCGTAGATCAATTCGATTGGCAAGATTTATTAAATCATCAAGGGAGATTGGAATGTCCCGACCGGCAAGTTCATCTTTAATACGGCCGGACAGACCCTCCCAGAAGACCGAAATCAGGGCGTTATTGTCCCAAGCCAACTCTGAGGCTAGAGTACGGAACCGTATGGCATATTGACCAACGGTGAGACTCTCCTGACGGAGACGCAACAGAGATGATGCAGAGGAGGTCTTCCGTCCAGGTTCGTCGAATACCTTCCGGAAGGCCGAGAGAAAAGCAGGCAGGTCAGATACCAGAGGATCTTCTCTCTCCCAGAGAGGATTAAGCCAGGCCAGAGCCTCTCCGGTGAGATGGGACATGATGAAGGCAACTTTGGCCCGGTCAGAGTTAAACTAGTGTGCCAGGAGTTCGAAATGCAGGGTGCACTGGTTAATGAAACCACGAGCCAGAGCAGGGTCGCCTCCAAACCTAGGAGGAGCTGAAAGTCGGGGTCCGGGAATGGAAACCACGGAATTGGGAAGCAGCGAGGCTGCCGGATTGTGAGTCATGGCTCCAGCGGTGGTTGCTGGTGATGAATTCAGAGTGTCCAGGCGGGAATTGACGTTCTGCAGGTGACCCAGGATGGCCTCCTGTTGCGACCTCTGGCGAGATAGTTCATGACACAATTCCGGGAGTGAAGGGGTTTGGGTGCCACCGGGTTCCATGGCCCGAGCAAACTGTAACGGGTCTGGTAGGTTAAACCACTGAGCTTTATTATACAAGACAATATACTTGTAAGAGAGCAGGTGGCGCCCGGGGAATACGGACAGGAATTCACGGGAAGTGACCAGGGCAGTCTCTGGGTAGGCAGGTTGTCACGGCAAGTGACCAGGGCAGTCTCTGGGTAGGCAGGTTGTCACGGCAAGTGACCAGGGCAGTCTCTGGGTAGGCAGGTTGTCACGGCAAGTGACCAGGGCAGTCTCTGGGTAGGCAGGTTGTCACGGCAAGTGACCAGGGCAGTCTCTGGGTAGGCAGGTTGTCACGGCAAGTGACCAGGGCAGTCTCTGGGTAGGCAGGTTGTCACGGCAAGTGACCAGGGCAGTCTCTGAATATACAGGCTTATACGACCTGAGATGTTGGAGCCTCCTGGTAGGCTGCAGTCCGATGGCAGATGATCGCTCCCAAGCGAGCAGGCAAGAGTCTCTGGAGTAGCCGGTGATCACTGCTGATGAAGTCCGAACCTTCGGATAGAGCTGCAGTCGGATGGCAGATGATCGCTCCCAAGTGAGCAGGCAAGAGTCTCTGGAGTAGCCGGTGATCACTGCTGATGAAGTCCGAACCTTCGGATAGAGCTGCAGTCGGATGGCAGATGATCGCTCCCAAGTGAGCAGGCAAGAGTCTCTGTAATAGCCGGGGATCACTGCAGGTGATGTCCGAACCTCCGGGGAGGACTGCAGTCAGATGGCAGACAGCAAACAGACAGGTAACAGGCAGGCAACTGGAAACAGGAGCTGAGGGCTGAAGCAGAGTTATACAGTGCAACAACAACATTGCTCGGGCACCTCCATTAAGGAGGAAGCCCTTAATATAGGGTGGAGTCCTCCGGCATTGGCCGGAGACTAATTTGGAAAATGCGCGCGGCTCCTTTAAGAGCGGGGGAGGGTGCGAGCGCGCGCCCTAAATCCAGCAGCAGGGAAGGAGGACGCCGAGGATGCTGAGGGCGCTGAGGACGCTGGGGGCGCTGAGGATGCTGGGGGCGCTGAGGACGCAGAGCGCTGGTAAGGGGAACGGCGTCCCTGCCTGGCAGAGGGTCGGGACGCCGATGCTACAGCTGGTCGTGCTGTGATTCAGTAGACTGAGGATCACTGCAGGTTGTAGGCTTGTCGGAAGAGGTGGTTCTTCAGGTTCTTTTTGAAGGTTTCCATGGTAGGTGCGAGTCTGATGTGTTGGGGTAGAGAGTTCCAGAATATGGGGGAGGCACGGGAGAAGTCTTGTATGCGGTTGTGGGAAGAAGAAATAAGAGGGGAGTAGAGGGGGAGATCTTGAGAGGATCGAAAGTTGCGTGTGGGTATGTACCGGGAGACCATGTCACAGATGTATGGAGGAGACAGGTTGTGGATGGCTTTGTATGTCATAGTTAGGGTTTTGAACTGGAGCCTCTGGACGATCGGAAGCCAATGAAGGGCTTGGCAGAGAGGAGAGGCTGGGGAATAACGGGGAGATAGGTGGATTAGTTGGACAACAGAGTGCAGGATGGATTGGAGTGGTGCCAGAGTGCTAGAGGGGAGGCCAGAGAGTAGGAGGTAGCAACTAAGTTGCTTAGATATCTCTCTTCACTGCATTGTGTGTTGTATTACTCAACCTCAGTAATAATGCCTGCTACTGATGTAATAGCATCCTGTATTACTGCTGTTGTTGTTATCTGCCAGTACTGATATACTGTACTGTCTATTTTCTTTGTAGTTTTTACCTGATCTCACCCACTATTGTGTTCACCAATCTCCTCCGCTATATCATCCGTTATCATCTACCATTGTTGTTCACATCATCTCAATAAATATAGACTTAAGCACCCATACAGTCTTTTTACTGGGAGTGGATGAAAGGGTTTAACCGTATGCTGAAATCCACACAGTGTCATACGTGGAAGAAGGCAGAACACCTACTGTTTTGCATATAAAAATGTATCTCTATGTGTTGCAGTTTTTGCCTGCAATCATATATTTCTCCCTTCCATTTGTTCCTCGATTATCTGTAGGTTAAGAAGAGGGAGCTGAGGCACTGGAGTAACAAATGACTGCAGGGTTAACGGTAGTCTGCAACCATGGGGGTATATTAGTTTGTTGAGGAGCTGCATATAAAAAAAACAGTAGATTGTTATGAAAATTCTTTGTAAAGTTTCAGCATTTTGTGCTTTTTATGCAGTGAAACAATATAACAATCATTAGATGTATTCTTTAAACTGTGTAAATGTAAAAATAAGCACACAACCTAACCCATAATATAAGAGGCTTTCTACATACAATACAACGATCCCTGGATGTACACGGTGTTGAATTTTTGCTTGTGATCGTCTTAAAAGGATATGAATGTGACAATCGTTTGAATTACGGAAACAACAGTTACGAGGCTCTGAAACACTATTTGCCTTCATGACTCAAAAAGCAGAATGCAAGTCCAGGCCTAGCTACATGAATTATTCTACCAGACTTCAATGTCAAGAATTAGTGTCTAAAGGAAGAAAAATGTTCCTGGCTGAATTATCAGACAGTGAAGCCAACAGTTAGGGAGTGGCAGCCATTCTAGTCAGACTTCTGTTCAGAAGGAACGACTGACAATATTCTTAGGGTATGTTTCCACGGAAAGGAAACTGTTATGTTTCGGTAGCTGAGGAGTGCAGGTAAAAAAGGCAATACACCAGAGCAGTTGGAATCTATGAGATTGCAGTACCCTGACTAACCACCACAACTAGAGGCAGCCGTGGAGCGATCCTACGTTGGTCCTAGACGCCTCGTCACAGCCTGAGAAACTAACTACACCTGAAGATAGAAATAGGAAAGCTATCTGCCCCGGAGCAGAACCCCAAAGATAATAGAAAGCCCCCAAACATGTAATGGCGGTTAGACAAGAGGAAATACTGACACAGAAAGAAAATAGTATGAGCAAACGCTGGGGCCCAAACTATCTAAATAGAAAAGGATAGGAAGGGTACTTACTGCAATCCCAGAAAACCCTGAAAAGCACCAACTCTACTAATTTCAAAATCACCTGAGATCACACGACCTCTACCACCTAAATTAGTTCTCTGGTGTAACAAAATCAAAACAGCAGCCACTGAAAAAACTGGAAAAAGCAAAAGAACAAAACTCAGTGGCTGAACTAAACTGAGAGGGCAGAAGCCCCCGGAGGGGACCCTGAAGGCCCCCACAGAAGTGCAGGACAAAATGCAAAAATATAGCACAAACACAAAAGAAGAAAAAGTCTTATCTGTTAGCAGGAGATGCAGACACGACACAGCAGGCTACAAGGGAAACTGGAATGAAGGATTCAGACCAGAACAATTGATCACCGGCAACCCTGATGGGAAAATGACTCCCTTATATAAGACCAGTCAGTAACACCTGATTCCCAGTCCTCACAATCTTCACTAGCACCGCTTGTAACCACCAGAGGGAGCCTCTGCTCAGAACTCATCTCAAACCCATTCACAACAGTACCCCCCCCTTGAGGAGGGGTCACCGAACCCTCATTTGAGCAACCAGGTCGGTCAGGATGAGTTCTATGATACGCACGGATAAGTCTCCTAGCATGGATGTCCGAAGCAAACACCCAAGAATTGTCTTCCTGACCATAACCTCTCCATTTAACCAAATACTGGAGTTTCCGTCTAGAAAAACGAGAATCCAATATTTTCTCAACCACATACTCCAGATTGCCCTCAACCAAAACAGGGTCAGGAGGCACAGCAGCAGGAACCACTGGCTCAACAAACCTCTTCAACAAGGACTTGTGGAACACGTTATGGATCTTAAATGTCCCTGGAAGAAGCAAACGAAAAGAAACAGGATTAATAATCTCCATGATCTTATAAGGTCCAATGAACCTAGGCTTAAATTTAGGAGATGCTACTCTCATAGGAATATTCTTTGAGGACAACCAGACCAAGTCCCCCACTTTAAACCGAGGACCATCAGTCCTATGCCGGTTAGCAAACCGCTGGGCCTTCTCCTGAGAGAGGGACAACCTCTCCACTACCTGGTCCCAAATCTGTTGCATACGCTCCACAACAGAGTCAACACCTGGACAGACAGAAGCCTCCGTCTGTCCTGAAGAAAATCGAGGGTGAAACCCAGAATTACAGAAAAACGGAGACATCAAAGTGGCAGAGCTAGCCCTATTATTAAGAGCAAACTCAGCCAAAGGCAAAAAAGAGACCCAGTCATCCTGATCAGCAGACACAAAGCATCTTAGATAAGTCTCCAATGTCTGGTTTGTTCTCTCAGTTTGACCATTGGTCTGAGGATGAAATGCCGAGGAGAAAGACAATTGAACACCCAGTTTAGAACAAAAAGTCCTCCAAAATCTGGAAACAAACTGGACTCCTCTGTCAGACACAATGTTCTCAGGAATGCCGTGTAAACGAACCACGTGCTGAAGGAACAACGGCACCAATTCAGAGGAGGAAGGCAACTTAGGTAATGGCACAAGATGTATCATTTTGGAAAACCTATCACAAATTACCCAGATGGTGGTCATTCTCTGAGAAACAGGAAGATCGGAAATGAAATCCATAGAGATATGGGTCCATGGTCTCTTGGGCACAGGCAATGGCATCAACAAACCACTAGAGCGAGAGCAAGGCTTGGAGCGAGAGCAAGTCCCGCAGGACTGCACAAATTCCCTGACATCACGAGACAAGGTAGGCCACCAAAAGGACCGACTAACCAAGTCTCTGGTACCAAAAACTCCGGGATGCCCAGCCAACGCGGAACAATGAATCTCAGACATCACACTCTTTTTCCATTGGTCCGGGACAAACAATTTTCCAACAGGGCAGCGCTCGGGCCTATCCTCCTGACACCCCTCCAGAGCAAGTCTCAAATTGGGCGAGATGGCGGAAAGAACTACACCCTCTTTCAAAATAACAGAAGGATCAGATAACTCAGGAGAGTCCGCAAGGAAACTCCTCGAGAGGGCATCCGCCTTAACATTCTTAGTGCCAGGAAGAAAGGAAACTACAAAATTAAAACGTGTGAAAAACAAGGCCCACCTGGCCTGTCTAGGATTGAGTCGCTTGGCAGATTCCAGATAGACCAGATTCTTATGGTCCGTAAGGACCACCACCTGATGTTTGGCTCCCTCCAGCCAATGTCTCCACTCTTCAAAAGCCCACTTCATGGCCAATAACTCCCGATTACCCACGTCATAATTACGTTCAGTAGGAGAAAATTTTCGAGAGAAAAAGGCACAAGGGTTACTTTTAGAGGTCTCTGGATCTTTTTGGGACAAAACGGCACCTGCCCCAATTTCAGAGGCATCAACCTCCACCTGAAATGGCAGAGAAACATCAGGCTGCCGTAGAACAGGAGCAGAAGTGAATCTCTGCTTAAGTTCCTGAAATGCAGAGACTGCCTCAGGAGGCCAATTCACCACATCAGAACCCTTTCTGGTCAAATCAGTTAATGGTTTAACAATAACCGAGAAATTACCAATAAATTTACGATAAAAATTGGCAAAACCCAAAAATCTCTGAAGAGCCTTTAATGAAGTAGGTTGGACCCAATCACAGATGGCCTGAACCTTGACCGGGTCCATTTCAATAACAGATGGGGACAAAATGAATCCCAGAAATGAGATCCTCTGTACGCCAAAAAGACACTTTGATCCCTTCACATACAGAGCATTCTCTCTCAAAATCTGGAATACAGTTCGAACATGTTTCACATGAGAGTCCCAGTCATTAGAAAAAATCAAGATATCATCCAAATAAACAATCAGAAATTTGTCCACCAAATCCCTGAAAATGTCATTCATGAAGGACTGGAAGACAGAAGGAGCATTAGTGAGCCCAAAGGGCATCACTAGGTACTCAAAATGCCCTTCAGGGGTATTGAATGCCGTCTTCCATTCATCCCCGTGCTTAATGCGAATAAGGTTATACGCCCCCCTGAGGTCAAGCTTGGTAAACCAAGTAGCGTTTTTCACCCTGGAAAACAGGTCAGAAATCAAGGGTAACGGGTATTGATATTTCACAGTAATATTGTTCAAGAGACGATAATCAATACACGGCCTTAATGAACCATCTTTTTGGCCACAAAGAAAAAACCGGCACCTAAGGGTGAAGAGAATGGTCTGATATGACCCTTCTCCAATGATTCCTTGATATAAGACCGCATAGCGTCATGTTCAGGTACAGACAAGTTAAAAAGGCGACCTTTAGGGAATTTACTAACCGGCACTAATTCAATAGCGCAGTCATAGCTCCTATGGGGAGGCAAGGATGCAGATTTACTTTCGCTAAACACATCAGAAAAATCAATCAAAAAGTCAGGAACATCCTGAGCCTGGGGGGAGGCAGAAAAAACAGGAGTGTTGGTATTAACACATTGGCAGCCCCAACTGGTTACAGACACAGATTTCCAATCCAAAACAGGATTATGAGACTGTAACCAAGGGAAACCCAGCACGATAATGTCATGCAGATTATATAGAACCAAAAATTTGCAGCACTCCTGGTGATCAGGTTCAACCCTCATCATCACCTGAGTAGAAAACTGGGGTTTATTCTCAGCCAAAGGGGTAGAATCGATCCCCAGTAGGGAATAGACCTCCGTAGGGGTATCAAGGGAAACCCACAACGTTTAGCAAAATCATAATCCATCAGGTTAATAGCTGCTCCAGAATCAACGAAAGCCTGAGCAGAAAATGAGGACAGAGAGCATATCTGTCATGCTGTCTAATGATATGTATATAATGTCAGTAAACTATTAATACAGGAACCACACTCTATACAACAACTAGTATAGCAACATCAGCATGTAAGTATAGAATAGATTTACCTGACACGATATCTGCTGAACTCAGGGTTAATCTTGAGGACTTGATGAGCTGAAACAGGAAAGAGGTGGACCGGGATCTAACCTGACCCTAAACTGGGGTTCTAACTAATCCCTCACCTTGGAGGTACTGATAATGGTTCAGAGGTCCAAGTCTCCAACCTAACCCTGTCTCCTATCAGACCCTGAACCCTGTAATCAGTCCTAAGAAGGATCCTGACTACCACCAAAGGGATATGGGCTGATCTTAGCTAAATACACAGATTAGACATATAAGACAGACAGGATAACACTCGCTTGCATACACACTCAAACACCAAAGGAACATAAATGGTCTGGGAAATAAACTCTAACCAAGTTGAGCTTAGAACAACTAAGGAGCTCACAACTAAAGTCTATACAGATTCATTCCTATCTGTGGTCTGCATGAAGGTTTCACTGGCAACTCCCCAAGCAGACAACCAGGAATTTAAAGGAAACCAATCAACAAATAATCAATTGCAGCCGGGAGAAACTGCACCCAGTCCCAGCACCGAGCACAGACAGAATTAACTCCCTAGCTGCCAAACACAAAGAAACAGCAGCTCAGCTGTGAGAAGTCAAAATGTGCAACCGCGACAATCTTCGTGGCAATGCACACATGACAGTACCCCCCCTTCTACGAGGGGCCTCCGGACCCTCAGGGCCAGGCCTGCCCGGGTGAGTTCTGTGGAAGGTCCTAACCAAACGATCTGCGTTAACATCAGACGCAGGGACCCACGTCCTCTCCTCTGGACCATACCCCTTCCAATGCACCAAGTACTGAAGGGACCGGCGATTCAGACGTGAGTCAATGATCTTTGATACTTGAAATTCCAAGTTACCATTGACCAACACAGGAGGAGGAGGTAGAGGTGACGGTATGACTGGTGCCACATACCTTTTAAGTAATGACTTGTGGAACACATTATGAATTTTAAACGTAGGAGGGAGTTCCAGACGAAATGCCACAGGATTAATTATGGAACTGATCCTGTACGGCCCGATGAATCTGGGACCCAGTTTCCAGGAGGGCACTTTAAGTTTTATATTCCTGGTAGACAACCATACCAGATCGTTCACATTCAGATCTGGACCAGAAACTCTCCTCCTATCAGCCATACGTTTGTAACGGTTCCCCATCGCACTCAGATTATTCAATACACCTCTCCACACAGAAGCAAGTGACGACGAGAAACGCTCCTCCTCAGGAACCCCAGAAGGGCCCCCCCCATTGAAAGTACAAAACTGGGGATGAAAACCATATGCCCCAAAAAACGGGGACTTACCAGTGGACTCGCTCCGCCTGTTGTTAAGAGCGAACTCTGCCAGAGGCAAGAAAGAAGACCAGTCCTCTTGGTTCTCTGAGACAAAACACCGGAGATATGTCTCTAAGCTCTGATTCAGACGCTCTGTCTGACCATTGGTCTGCGGATGAAAAGCCGAGGAAAATGACAATTGCATCCCCGACGTAAACAAAATGCCCTCCAAAATTTGGACACAAACTGAGACCCCCTATCTGACAC
Organism: Oophaga sylvatica; assembly: GCA_033576555.1. Taxonomy (NCBI): domain Eukaryota; kingdom Metazoa; phylum Chordata; class Amphibia; order Anura; family Dendrobatidae; genus Oophaga; species Oophaga sylvatica. The sequence goes on from JARQOD010000006.1 coordinate 104,872,016, forward strand.
CACATCAGAAGGCAACCCATGAAGTCTAACGATCTCCCTAATGAACACCTGCGCCAGAGTTTTAGCATTAGGGAGTGCAGGAAGAGCAACGAAATGTGCCATCTTACTGAACCTGTCAACAACCACCAGTATGACAGTATTCCCTGACGACGGAGGAAGGTCCGTAATGAAGTCCATAGATAAATGAGTCCATGGACGCTCCGGAAGTTTCAAGGGTAAAAGGGTCCCAGACGGACGGGTATGAGGGGTTTTAGAGCGAGCACACACCCCACATGACGCGACAAAAGTTATAACATCTTTATTAGCATTAGGCCACCAAAACCGGCGAGAAAGGAGATCTAAAGTAGCCTTACTCCCTGGATGTCCTGCTAGAGCAGAATTATGATGTGCCTCAATAACCTTTTGTCTCAACAGATTTGGGACAAACAGTCTCCCTGGAGGTCCTGCAGGGGCGTCCCCCTGAGCCTCTAACACCTCCTCCTCAAGCTCAGAAAATACAGCCGACACTACCACCCCCTCCTGAAGGATAGGACTCGGGTCATCCGTTTTCCCGGCCCCTGGGAAACTGCGAGACAAGGCATCAGCCTTTACATTCTTAGACCCCGGGCGATAAGTGACGTCAAAATTAAACCTGGTAAAAAACAACGACCATCGAGCTTGTCTGGAATTCAGACGCTTAGCGGATTCCAAATACAACAGGTTCTTGTGATCAGTAATAACGGTAACCGGGTGGACTGCCCCCTCCAAAAAGTGACGCCATTCTTCAAAAGCTAACTTAATGGCCAAAAGTTCCCTATTGCCGATATCATAATTCCTTTCGGCAGGCGACAATTTCTTAGAAAAGAAAGCGCACGGATGCCATTTACCAGGGGACGGACCCTGGGACAATATAGCACCCACCCCTACGTCAGACGCATCCACCTCCACAATGAACGGCTGAGATGCATCTGGTTGGATGAGAACGGGTGCCGAAGCAAAACATTTCTTCAAAGAGGAAAAGGCTTGCTAAGCTTTGTCCGACCATTTAGAAAAATCCGTCCCTTTTCTTGTCATGTCAGTGAGAGGTTTGACGACAGATGAGAAATTACAAATAAATTTCCGGTAGTAGTTAGCAAACCCCAAAAAACGCTGCAGAGCCTTAAGATCCCCTGGCTGATCCCATTCAAGCACTGCTCTCACCTTTTCAGGGTCCATACGGAAACCGGAGGCTGACACCAAAAAACCCAAAAACTGAAGTTCCTGTACGGCAAATACACACTTCTCCAGTTTGGCGTATAATTTATTGTCTCGCAAGATCTGCAACACCTGTCTCACATGCTCCTGATGAGACACAAGATCTGGCGAGTAAATTAAAATGTCGTCCAAATATACAACCACAAACAGCCCCACAAGGTGACGAAAAATGTCATTAACAAAATGTTGGAATACTGCTGGTGCAGTAGTCAGACCAAAAGGCATGACTAGGTTCTCATAATGTCCCTCCGGCGTGTTAAACGCCGTTTTCCACTCATCCCCCTCTTTTATCCTAATCAGATTATACGCTCCCCTGAGATCCAATTTAGAAAACCATTTGGCGCCAACAATTTGATTGAAGAGATCAGGAATAAGAGGAGTGGATACGGATCTCGAACAGTAATCCGATTAAGTTCGCGGAAATCCAAGCAAGGGCGTAGGCCTCCATCTTTCTTCTTCACAAAGAAGAACCCCGCGGCTACTGGGGAAGATGAAGGTCTAATATGCCCTTTGGCCAGACTTTCAGAAATATAATCTTTCATAGCCTGCCTCTCAGGACCAGAAAGATTATACAACCTAGCTTTAGGCAACTTAGCATCAGGAAGGAGATTAATAGAGCAGTCATACACGCGATGAGGAGGCAACTCCTGACACCCCTCCTCAGAGAAAACATCCCCAAAATCCTCCAAAAAAGGAGGCAATGTACTAGGCACGACCGCACTGATGACTGTGTTCATGCAGTTGCTTTTACAAAACTCACCCCATTGGCTTATTTCTCTGGACTGCCAATTAATCACAGGGTTATGTTTAACCAACCAAGGAAGTCCCAACACAATGGGAGTAGGTAGACCCTCCAACACATAACAAGATAATTGTTCCCTATGTATTGCCCCTACCCGAAGGTCAATGTTATGAACCTCATGAACAAAGCTACCTTGGCCGAGAGGCCTGGCGTCAATGGAGAATATAGGGATCGGTTTGACCAATACACTCAGATGCATACCTTGAGCCTGAGCAAACTGAGCGTCAACCAGATTAGCCCCGGAACCACTATCAAGAAGAACAGACAATCTCTCCACTCTCGTACCAACTACCACCTCCACTGGTACAAGGAACTGAGAAGAACTGGCGGATGAAATACATACTCCCAGGTTGTCGTCCACCACACAACCTGGGATTAACAGTTTTCCGGCGACTTTTGGCTCAACAAGGCACGGGATGGACATTCTCCAACAAAATGTCCCTCTTTCCCGCAGAAAAAACATCTTCTAGTCCTGCGGCGTACCGCCAATCCCCTCCTACGAAATGATGTCCCTCCCAACTGCATAGGCTCATCCGAACAGACAAGGGGAACCTCAACATAAGGGACTTTAGTGGTAGGTGGAGAAACAACAGGGAGTGGGGTTACCTCACCCTCTCCCGAAGCCGTCTATCAGTACGGATAGCTAAGGCCATAGCAGCCTCCAGAGAAGGAGGAGACTCATACTGAGCCAAAACGTCTTTTAATTTATCAGAAAGCCCATGACAAAACTGGCTCCTAAAAGCTGGGTCATTCCACTGAGTATCTGTGGCCCATCTACGAAACTCAGAAGCAAATTCCTCTGCCGGACGATCTCCCTGCTGTATCTTACGTAATTTTGTCTCAGCAAGAGAGACCCGATCTGGGTCATCATATACCAATCCCAGGGCAGAAAAAAATTGATCTACAGACAGTAGAGCCGGGGATCCCGGAGGAAGGGAAAATGCCCAGGATTGAGGGTCCCCTTGCAGAAGTGAGATAACAATTCCCACTCTCTGCTCCTCACTCCCTGATGATCGAGGCCGAAGCCGAAAATACAATTTACATGCCTCCCGGAAGGTGAAAAATTTGTCTCGCCCACCAGTGAACCTGTCCGGGAGAGCAACCTTAGGTTCAACTCTGGTTTGCTCCAGGGGAGACAAAACTTTGGACTTAATGTCCGTCAGCTCCATGGATAATCCCTGCAACTGCAGAGCCAGCTGGGCTACTGGATCCATGGTAACTGGAGATAATTTTTATGGCCAGTGAAAATGTCACGCTGTCTAATGATATGTATACAATGTCAGTAAACTATTAATACAGGAACCACACTCTATACAACAACTAGTATAGCAACATCAGCATGTAAGTATAGAATAGATTTACCTGACACGATATCTGCTGAACTCAGGGTTAATCTTGAGGACTTGATGAGCTGAAACAGGAAAGAGGTGGACCGGGATCTAACCTGACCCTAAACTGGGGTCCTAACTAATCCCTCACCTTGGAGGTACTGATAATGGTTCAGAGGTCCAAGTCTCCAACCTAACCCTGTCTCCTATCAGACCCTGAACCCTGTAATCAGTCCTAAGAAGGATCCTGACTACCACCAAAGGGATATGGGCTGATCTTAGCTAAATACACAGATTAGACATAAAGACAGACAGGATAACACTCGCTTGCATACACACTCAAACACCAAAGGAACATAAATGGTCTGGGAAAAAAACTCTAACCAAGTTGAGCTTAGAACAACTAAGGAGCTCACAACTAAAGTCAATACAGATTCATTCCTATCTGTGGTCTGCATGAAGGTTTCACTGGCAACTCCCCAAGCAGACAACCAGGAATTTAAAGGAAACCAATCAACAAATAATCAATTGCAGCCGGGAGAAACTGCACCCAGTCCCAGCATCGAGCACAGACAGAATTAACTCCCTAGCTGCCAAACACAAAGAAACAGCAGCTCAGCTGTGAGAAGTCAAAATGTGCAACCGCGACGATCTTCGTGGCAATGCACACATGACAATATCAGAGTGACAGTTAATAAAAACTTAGTCTGAACACTACCCAAGACAACTGAGCGTGCAAAACGTCTTCCCCGCTTAGGGCAGACTGAAATAGCATGAGAGGCATCACCACAGTAGAAACATAACCCATTGCGCTTTCGAAACTCATGACGCTGTGCCCCAGACACCACTCTATCACACTGCATGGGTTCAGAAGCTGGTTCACAAGGCAACACCATTCCACGCATACTTCTCCGCTCACGCAAACGTCTGTCAATTTGAATCGCTAATGACATAGAATCATTGAGACCAGAGGGGACAGGGAATCCCACCATAACATCCTTTACATTATCTGACAGACCCTTCCGGAAAAGGGCCGCCAAAGCGTCGTCATTCCATTTGGTCAGGACTGCCCACCTACGGAATCTCTGACAGTATAACTCAGCGTCATAAAGCCCTGATTTAATGCCAACAAGGCTTTTTCAGCTTGATCAGTGACATTAGGCTCATCGTACAATAACCCCAAAGCCTGAAAAAACGCATCAACATCACTCAAAACAGGATCCCCAGGTATCAGGGAAAAAGCCCAATCCTGAGGATCGCCGCGCAGGAGAGAGATGATAATTTGAACCTGCTGCGCTGCGTTTCCTGAGGACTTAGATTTTAAGGCAAAAAACAATTTACAATTATTTTTGAAATTCTGAAACTTAGCTCGATCCCCTAAAAACAAATCTGGCATGGGGATCCTAGGTTCCACAACAGGCAACCTAGCAAGATATGCAGCAATACTCTGAACCTCAGTGGCAAGCTGATCCACACGGCCAGACAACTGTGCAAACTCCATTGGGAGAAAAGATCCTCCCCAGCACCCAGAGATACAGAAGGAAAAAAAAAAAAAAAAAAAAATGCAACAAACAGAAAAATATCTCTGACAACTCTGACAACCTTTTTTCTTTCACAATATTTTTTCCCTTCTGTGAGTACCATACAATTTTCAATTTTTAGGCCGGTGATACTGTTATGTTTCGGTAGCTGAGGAGTGCAGGTAAAAAAGGCAATACACCAGTGCAGTTGGAATCTATGAGATTGCAGTACTCTGACTAACCACCACAACTAGAGGCAGCCGTGGAGCGATCCTACGTTGGTCCTAGACGCCTCGTCACAGCCTGAGAAACTAACTACACCTGAAGATAGAAATAGGAAAGCTATCTGCCCCGGAGCAGAACCCCAAAGATAATAGAAAGCCCCCAAACATGTAATGGCGGTTAGACAAGAGGAAATACTGACACAGAAAGAAAATAGTATGAGCAAACGCTGGGGCCCAAACTATCTAAATAGAAAAGGATAGGAAGGGTACTTACTGCAATCCCAGAAAACCCTGAAAAGCACCAACTCTACTAATTTCAAAATCACCTGAGATCACACGACCTCTACCACCTAAATTAGTTCTCTGGTGTAACAAAATCAAAACAGCAGCCACTGAAAAAACTGGAAAAAGCAAAAGAACAAAACTCAGTGGCTGAACTAAACTGAGACGGCAGAAGCCCCCGGAGGGGACCCTGAAGGCCCCCACAGAAGTGCAGGACAAAATGCAAAAATATAGCACAAACACAAAAGAAGAAAAAGTCTTATCTGTTAGCAGGAGATGCAGACACGACACAGCAGGCTACAAGGGAAACTGGAATGAAGGATTCAGACCAGAACAATTGATCACCGGCAACCCTGATGGGAAAATGACTCCCTTATATAAGACCAGTCAGTAACACCTGATTCCCAGTCCTCCACAATCTTCACTAGCACCGCTTGTAACCACCAGAGGGAGCCTCTGCTCAGAACTCATCTCAAACCCATTCACAACAGGAAACGCTGCATGTTTGTGTTCCGACACGCACCACAATTGTGGATACCAAGGCTATGGGGTACTCGGAGCCGAGCCCATGGAAATCTATGGGAGTTGTCACTGGTAGCGGTGGCTCGGTCCGTGGCCCTGGCGGTCGTGCAATGGGGGTATATTTACAGGGGATTATTTAGGTAGGTAGTTCGTGACGCCACCTGTGGTATTTGGTTAATTGAACCAGCGCTGCTATGAGGACTTTCACAGGGGATGTTATGGGGCAGCTTGGTGGTAGTCTCCCACAGGTGAGACGGGTCCCTGGAAGTCTATGGTGCTGATGTTGCAGGGTCTAGTAAGAATTCAGTCACACACAAGGTAGTTCCTTTTCATACCTTTTACTGATGGTGGTTCAAGCAGATCCTGGGGAGCTGGTCGGGGTGGAGAGTGCACATTCCGGTAACAGCTGAGCAGGTTAGAGGCCTCCTTAACTTCCAATGTGTAGGTGAGTCCAACTTGCCTGAAGCGAAGTTAACTCTGAAACTCCAGCTTTCTCTATAGCCGTACTGCCCGGCCAACGTTGTGGTGAAGCCTTCTAAGTGATGAAACTAAGTCCTTACTTTTGTTGTGCACTTGACTCAAAGTCCCTGTTCCACCTGACTCCGGTTACGTATTGACACTTAGGGCTGCTCTCTGCGACCTGTAGTCCAGATGCCTCCGGTTTTCTTGTTACTAAGCTTAAAACTGTAGCAACACCTCGGACTCCGGTGTCCGGCAATTTAGTGCAGGCAATCCAATACCTAAAGCACTTCTCTATCTTCTCCACTGTGCCCTTCGCCCTGCTATTGCTCTTAGCACAAGCAATGGTAACTTCGATGGTAATGTCAGCTTTCTTCTAGAGCTCGCCGAGCAGCTCTCAGTATCCTCCTCCCTCCAGCTTCTGTTGAGGTTCTGATTAAGGGTAGCTCTGACTAGGCTAGGATGATCCACTTCACCCGTACTAGCCTCCACTTGCTTGTCAGGTGAGCTACGTTAGCTCTGCGAGGATCCAGTCCTCCCTTCTCTCTCTCTCCAAGTCCAGACTCTACTGGACTGAACTGCACTGTCCGAAGACAGGAAACTGACTGGACTGTCCTGAGACAGGAAGCTTGACTGAGCTCTGCTACATGTCACCACCTCCTATACCCTGATGGGTGTGTCTAAAAGTGTGAGTGAAGTGCATATCAAGCTTTGCTGTTACCTTCCTGTGCACTCTCCTGGACTCTATGTGTGCCTGCGTAGCTGGGCTACACATCCCCCCTTGGTAAAACACAGCACTCCCGGGCTGTAAAAGACAAAAAGAACATTTTGTTTTGCATTAACAATAACATTTCAACTCTTCCCATCCGGGAGGTACGAATTCTTGAACGTTACAATATGTACAGTAAGAAAATACAAAAGTATCAAAATATCAAGATATCAAACGTGTTCATATATACAAGATACTTGTGGAGGACCCGCACCAAAAACCTCCCACGTGGGTCCTGGGTGGGCTGCAGGACTTCTGACTGCAGACCTCACTCTAGGCCACACCATACGGGTTTTTCTTCAGAGGTTGATAGTAATGGTTTCGTGTCAAACCAAGATAATGCACCGTAGCGCAACTATTTACAAGTGAAAGTTTTTGGGCTGGCATAGTCCACAGCCATGCAGTCCATTGGCATGGTTAAAACACATTTCAAATAATTACATTAACACTTTTTCAAACTTTATACAATTTTTCAGATGCAATAAACCCTATCTGGGTCTTGCTAACTAGTCTACTAGGACTACTCCTGATAGCGAATAGGTAGTTTACCTTTAGTGATACGTTCTGACCTACGTGGGGTAGCATCAGGTATGGTATTCTCTAACCTTTCTGTTCTGCGTAACGGCAAACTATAATACTGTCTCAACCTTTCTATGGATCTGGCAAGCGTGCTAGTGACTGGACGAGGCGGTACTGCTTCACCAGCTTCACCAAGGGATTCCACTTCTTGTGGCACTGCTTCTTGCGGGTCCGCTTCTTGGGGTTCTAACGGTTGAGGGTCTGCCGGAACAGGTTCTTCTGGAACTGGCTCTACTGGCACAATTGGTATGACCGGTTGTAGAGACTCCTCTTGCGGTTGATAAAACTGCAGCACAGGAATAATTACAGCGTCTCCTAATCTGGGCCAATCTGCAGGTAAATCTCCCAAATCCGTGTGTATGACCGCTTCAGCACTCTCTTCTTGATGAACAACAGGGTTTTCTTCACGGAGCTTTAATGGGCCAGGACACAACTTCAATTGATCTCTAGACACAGTTGCCGTCGTTTTTCCTCCATCCTTGCTGATGGTACAGACCTTGCTGTTATCGAAATTGGAATTTTGCACGACATATGGCTCCTGTTCCCACTGATCATCCAATTTGTGTGTTCTTCTTTTCCTTTTGAGCACCATTTCTCCAGGCATTAAAGGCTTAGCGGGAGCATTTTTGTTATAGTTCATCTCTTGCTTTTCTCTTACTTTGTTGAGACTGTCTTCTACGCAGGCTTGTACTCTCTTGTACTGTTCTTGTCGAGTGGTGTCCCAATCTTCAGCACTGTCATCAGCCTCTGGTTCTACCACACCGAGTTCTAAGTCCATTGGCAGCCTTCCCGGTCTTGCTCTCATAAGGTAGGCTGGAGTGCAGTTGGTGGAACTTACTGGGATGTGGTTGTACAAGTCGACCAGGTCAGGTAACAAGTCTGGCCACCGATTTCTTTCTTCCAGTGGTACAGTTTTCAGTAAGTCGATGACAATGTGATTCATTTTTTCACAAAGGCCGTTGGTCTGAGGGTGGTATGGTGTCGTTCTGATCTTTTTACATCCATACAATTGACAAAATTCCTGAAACAGTTCAGCTTCAAAGGCTGGACCTCGATCAGTCAGTACCTGCTCTGGATATCCGTGAATGTTAGCTTGCTGACCGAGCACTCCGCTCCCACCAGGTGGTGATTTTAATTACACCAGCTCCTACTATTACCCATGAATGCAGGCATTGCTGACAGAGGTGCGTATTCACCCAGAAATTCAGATATCAGCCTAATAGAGGTATGTTCACATTAGGTTAGGGACTCAACAGAATTGAGACCACCTTGACGATGGTTGTTGAGCTTTAAAATGTTTGGCCAAATGTTTATACTAAGCGTCTCAAATTTTTCCTTATATTCCAAAGCCATATTGCTATTCAAAATTTCATGTATTCTATGTTGTCATGCTTTAGTATGCTTGAGTGCAGCCTTTTTTTGGATGTTTTACATGAGGGTAGCTCCCTTTGGTTTGCACCTAGTTCACATTAGTCTGGAAGTGCCAGTCAGGTTTTTGTCTTTTGAATGTTAGCTTGCTGACCGAGCACTCCGCTCCCACCAGGTGGTGATTTTAATTACACCAGCTCCCTACTTTACCCATGAATGCAGGCATTGCTGACAGAGGTGCGTATTCACCCAGAAATTCAGATATCAGCCTAATAGAGGTATGTTCACATTAGGTTAGGGACTCAACAGAATTGAGACCACCTTGACGATGGTTGTTGAGCTTTAAAATGTTTGGCCAAATGTTTATACTAAGCGTCTCAAATTTTTCCTTATATTCCAAAGCCATATTGCTATTCAAAATTTCATGTATTCTATGTTGTCATGCTTTAGTATGCTTGAATGCAGCCTTTTTTTTGGATGTTTTACATGAGGGTAGCTCCCTTTGGTTTGCACCTAGTTCACATTAGTCTGGAAGTGCCAGTCAGGTTTTTGTCTTTTGAATGTTAGCTTGCTGACCGAGCACTCCGCTCCCACCAGGTGGTGATTTTAATTACACCAGCTCCCTACTTTACCCATGAATGCAGGCATTGCTGACAGAGGTGCGTATTCACCCAGAAATTCAGATATCAGCCTAATAGAGGTATGTTCACATTAGGTTAGGGACTCAACAGAATTGAGACCACCTTGACGATGGTTGTTGAGCTTTAAAATGTTTGGCCAAATGTTTATACTAAGCGTCTCAAATTTTTCCTTATATTCCAAAGCCATATTGCTATTCAAAATTTCATGTATTCTATGTTGTCATGCTTTAGTATGCTTGAGTGCAGCCTTTTTTTTTGGATGTTTTACATGAGGGTAGCTCCCTTTGGTTTGCACCTAGTTCACATTAGTCTGGAAGTGCCAGTCAGGTTTTTGTCTTTTGAATGTTAGCTTGCTGACCGAGCACTCCGCTCCCACCAGGTGGTGATTTTAATTACACCAGCTCCCTACTTTACCCATGAATGCAGGCATTGCTGACAGAGGTGCGTATTCACCCAGAAATTCAGATATCAGCCTAATAGAGGTATGTTCACATTAGGTTAGGGACTCAACAGAATTGAGACCACCTTGACGATGGTTGTTGAGCTTTAAAATGTTTGGCCAAATGTTTATACTAAGCGTCTCAAATTTTTCCTTATATTCCAAAGCCATATTGCTATTCAAAATTTCATGTATTCTATGTTGTCATGCTTTAGTATGCTTGAATGCAGCCTTTTTTTTGGATGTTTTACATGAGGGTAGCTCCCTTTGGTTTGCACCTAGTTCACATTAGTCTGGAAGTGCCAGTCAGGTTTTTGTCTTTTGAATGTTAGCTTGCTGACCGAGCACTCCGCTCCCACCAGGTGGTGATTTTAATTACACCAGCTCCCTACTTTACCCATGAATGCAGGCATTGCTGACAGAGGTGCGTATTCACCCAGAAATTCAGATATCAGCCTAATAGAGGTATGTTCACATTAGGTTAGGGACTCAACAGAATTGAGACCACCTTGACGATGGTTGTTGAGCTTTAAAATGTTTGGCCAAATGTTTATACTAAGCGTCTCAAATTTTTCCTTATATTCCAAAGCCATATTGCTATTCAAAATTTCATGTATTCTATGTTGTCATGCTTTAGTATGCTTGAGTGCAGCCTTTTTTTTTTTGGATGTTTTTTTTTTGGATATCTTTGACAGGGGCGACCACCAGAAACCGGGAATAGTGATCCACCATGGTCAGGGCATATGTGTATCCTGACCTGCTTGGGGACAACTTGACGTGATCCAATGCCACGATCTCCAAGGGACGAGTCGTCCGGATGGGCTGCAAGGGTGCCTTCTGGCTACTGTAGTCTTTTCGCCTGAGGCCACAGGGTCCACAGTTCCGGCACCACTTCTCGATGGAGCTGCGCATCCCTACCCAGTAGAACCGGCACCTCAACAGGGTCTCCAGCTTTCTCCAGCCAAAGTGTCCTGCTTGATCGTGGTATGCTTCCAGCACCATTTGGATGTCTGTTCTCGGGACCACTATTTGCCAAACCATCTCATGGGTCCTTGGGTCGACGTATCTCCTGCACAACTTCTCACGGTATATGAACAACCGGCTTCTCTCGTTCCACAGGAGCTTTGCTGGCATGGATGCATCTTTCTCCAAGGAGGAACCTTCTTGTTTTATCAGCTCCTTGATACGGCTGACCACGGGATCGCTGTCCTGAGTCTCCTTCCAGCTGTGATGAGGTAAAGGGTTCAACATCTCACCACACCGCTTCCTGTAGACTCGTTGCTCTTGGACCATCCCATTTCGGTGGAACGCAGGTAGCTCGATTTCTTCCAGATCGTCTGACTCTTCCTCTGTGTCAGATTCATGCGGCATTCTGGACAAGGCGTCCGCGTTAGCATTTTTACGGCCCGCTCTGTATTTGATGGTAAACTGGTAGTTTGATAACCGAGCCATCCAACGTTGCTCCATGGCTCCCAGCTTGGCTGTTTCCAGATGCGTCAAGGGGTTATTGTCTATAAACGCAGTGAACCTGTTGGAGGCAAGGTAATGTTTAAATCTTTCGGTAATGGCCCAGACCAGCGCCAGAAACTCCAGTTTGAAGCTGCTATAGTTTTCCGGATTCCTCTCAGTTGGCCTGAGTTTTCTGCTGGCATATGCGATGACTTTTTCTTGGCCGTTCTGCTTCTGACTGAGGACAGCTCCTAATCCTTCGTTACTGGCATCTGTGTATAGCAGGAATGGTTGGCTGTAATCTGGGTAGGCTAAGATTTTATCGCCGGTAAGGATCTCTTTCATCTCTTTGAATGCCTCAGCTTGTTCTTTTCCCCAATTGAATGGAAGGTTTCTGCTCTTAAGAGGTTGTCCTACCAGGAGGTCCTGCAAAGGCGCCGCTTTCTTAGTGTAATCTTTTACAAACCTCCTGTAGTAACCTGTTAATCCCAGGAACTGACGCACCTCTTTTAAGTACTTCGGCTCTGGCCATTTCTGAATAGCTGTGACCTTCTCAGGGTCCGGCGCTACTCCTTCGGAACTGACAATGTGTCCCAAGTACTGTACCTTCCGTTTGAGCAGGTGGCATTTAGATGGCTTTAGTTTCATCCCAAACTTGGACAATGACTCAAATACCTCTGCCAGGTGCTTCAGATGATCTTCATATGTCTTGGAGTACACGATTACGTCGTCCAGATACAGCAACACGGTTTCGAAGTTGAGATGTCCTAGGCAGCTCTCCATCACTCTCTGGAATGTCCCTGGGGCACTGCTGAGGCCGAACGGCATTCTGTCAAACTCGCAGAGTCCCATTGGGGTGGTGAAAGCAGTTTTCTCCCGATCCTCCTCAGCCACAGCCACTTGCCAGTACCCACTAGTAAGGTCGAGGGTAGAAAAGTAGTTAGCCGTTTTCAGAGCAGCTAAGGATTCCTCTATGCGTGGTAATGGGTAAGCATCTTTATGTGTTATACGATTTACTTGCCTATAATCTACACACATTCGCATGCTACCATCCTTTTTCTTAACTAGCACTAGAGGTGCTGCCCAGGGGCTACAACTATCCCTTATCACCCGGCTTTCTTCATGTCATGCAGCATTTCCTTAGCTTTCTGATAGTGGGCTGGAGGTATAGGCCTATACCGCTCTTTGATGGGAGGATGACTGCCTGTAGGGATATGATGCTGTACTCCCTTACTGGTCCCAAAATCAAGTGGGTGCTTGCTAAATACTTGTGCGTACTCTTGTACCACCCGTAGTACCCCCTGTTTCTGGTGGACGGTAGTGGTGTCTGTCCCAATATGAAGCTGCTGACACCAGTCCGCTACCGGGGTTGCCGGATCATTATCCTCCGCTGGTTGGCAGGAGGCTAAGGACTCGAATCCAGAATCATGGACAGGTAGGGCCGTCCACCCACGAACCTGCGGTTCCAGTCCAAGGGGCCTGATGAATCTACTCCTGGGTGTTGGCCCACTGACCCAGGATCGGCTCGTTTAAAGGACATTGCTGAGCCATATGACCTTTTTGGTTGCAGCGGTAGTAGACGATCTCCCGGCGAGGATGGTGTTGCTCCGGAGTCGCCCCTGGGGGTGGCGTGGTCCTCCTCTGGTGTGGCGACGTCCTCCATTTCCTCCGGTTCATCCAAGGGACATCCTCCGGACAGTCGGCTAGTTGGATCTTCCCTCCTTCCTCTTTCCACAGTTGCAGGGCCTCCATTACAGTGGCCAAGTTCTTAGTCAGCTGGCGCACTTCTGAGCGCAGACATTCCAACTCACTAGGGGGCGCCACCTGCGTTTTAGCTTCTGCCACCTGCGGGGAAAAGGTGGGTACTGCCGGCTTAAGAGTGGCTTCACCCGGGTGATACTGATTTGCCACCTCAGGCTTTTCCAGGGGTCGCAGTCCTTTTATTGCCATGTCCTTGAGAGCATCAAAAGTGGCATCTGGATGATCCAAAGACCACCAGTTTACAGTCCTGCCTTCCTCTGGAGACCTCAGTCCCCGCACGAATTGCTCTTTTAACATTTGGCTCTCATCAATGGGACTTGTGGGGTTAGCCTGTTTGAGAGCTCGCAGGGCCCCCTGTAGTCGGCAGGCGTAGTCCCTAATACTGTCACCCGGTCCCTGGAAGCACTGATAAAATGCCATCCGGAGATCCGTTTCTGTGTGGTCCTCGAAGATGGCCTGTAGCTTTAAGAGTATCGCAGGTACCGACTCCTGGTCTGCAATGGGCCAAGTCTCTACTTCTCTCTCAGCCGCACCAGCTAACTGTCCTATTACCACAGCAGCTTTTTGCTTTTCAGTCATTGAATACATATCCAAAATACTACATATTTTCCGTTTAAATCCTGGCAGGGTGCCTGGCTCGCCGCTGTATTGAGGGAGCCACTTCGCTCCTGGCATGTATGGGAGCGCTAGGGGCATAAGCGGGACCACCGGACCAGGTGAGGGGCCCGCACCTCCATCCTGCACTACAACGCCAAGCGGTGGGTTATTGGGGCCACCGGCGGGGGCCGCTCCGTCTGCCGGTTGCTGTGACATATTGATGCCCCCTTGGTTAATCTGAGCCTACCTCTTTTGCAGGCTGCAGCGTCGCAGGCACAGCGGTGGAGACAGGACCTTCGTAGCAGGCACAGCGGTGGAGACAGGACCTTCGTCGCTGGACTGTGATGTCAGAGCGTTCACTTCCTGTTTCACAGGACCTGCCGCCGCGTCAGAGTTGGGGGCGGAGCCAGGCAACAGCGCGCTTTTACAGGTACGCCCCCCTTCTTCACCAGCGTCTGAGGGCGCGAATATTGCGCTAAATATGGCGGTATTATGGCGCCAACACAGCAAACAGTCTTTTCCGCACAAACAGTCAATATAGGCACACAGGACTCACAACTGCAAGTTTCGCATCCTGTTCGTGACGCCAACTTGTTCCGACACGCACCACAATTGTGGATACCAAGGCTATGGGGTACTCGGAGCCGAGCCCATGGAAATCTATGGGAGTTGTCACTGGTAGCGGTGGCTCGGTCCGTGGCCCTGGCGGTCGTGCAATGGGGGGATATTTACAGGGGATTATTTAGGTAGGTAGTTCGTGACGCCACCTGTGGTATCTGGTTAATTGAACCAGCGCTGCTATGAGGACTTTCACAGGGGATGTTATGGGGCAGCTTGGTGGTAGTCTCCCACAGGTGAGACGGGTCCCTGGAAGTCTATGGTGCTGATGTTGCAGGGTCTAGTAAGAATTCAGTCACACACAAGGTAGTTCCTTTTCATACCTTTTACTGATGGTGGTTCAAGCAGATCCCGGGGAGCTGGTCGGGGTGGAGAGTGCACATTCCGGTAACATCTGAGCAGGTTAGAGGCCTCCTTAACTTCCAATGTGTAGGTGAGTCCAACTTGCCTGAAGCGAAGTTAACTCTGAAACTCCAGCTTTCTCTATAGCCGTACTGCCCGGCCAACGTTGTGGTGAAGCCTTCTAAGTGATGAAACTAAGTCCTTACTTTTGTTGTGCACTTGACTCAAAGTCCCTGTTCCACCTGACTCCGGTTACGTATTGACACTTAGGGCTGCTCTCTGCGACCTGTAGTCCAGATGCCTCCGGTTTTCTTGTTACTAAGCTTAAAACTGTAGCAACACCTCGGACTCCGGTGTCCGGCAATTTAGTGCAGGCAATCCAATACCTAAAGCACTTCTCTATCTTCTCCACTGTGCCCTTCGCCCTGCTCTCGCTCTTAGCACAAGCAATGGTAACTTCGATGGTAATGTCAGCTTTCTTCTAGAGCTCGCCGAGCAGCTCTCAGTATCCTCCTCCCTCCAGCTTCTGTTGAGGTACTGATTAAGGGTAGCTCTGACTAGGCTAGGATGATCCACTTCACCCGTACTAGCCTCCACTTGCTTGTCAGGTGAGCTACGTTAGCTCTGCGAGGATCCAGTCCTCCCTTCTCTCTCTCTCCAAGTCCAGACTCCACTGGACTGAACTGCACTGTCCGAAGACAGGAAACTGACTGGACTGTCCTGAGACAGGAAGCTTGACTGAGCTCTGCTACATGTCACCACCTCCTATACCCCTGATGGGTGTGTCTAAAAGTGTGATTGAAGTGCATATCAAGCTTTGCTGTTACCTTCCTGTGCACTCTCCTGGACTCTATGTGTGCCTGCGTAGCTGGGCTACACATCTGACGCTGTGTACAGCCGCAGCGTCAATCACGCAGCGTCCAGATGTTACAGCATTTCATGAAATCCCGTCTCCACTATGCGTTAAAACACGCAGGCGTCAGACCTGCGTAAACGGACATGCGGCTCGTCTTTTCAGATCGCAGCATGTCCTTTTCCCTTACGGCAACGCTCAGTCGCCGCAAGGTAAATAGCAGAGTCCTATCTAACGCTGTGGCGATTCCTGATGTGTTCAATGAGCACATCCGGAATCACAGCGCGTTCAGGGGGGCAGGGCTTTGGGCGGAGCGGACTTTCTGCTCCGTCCAAAATGCCAGGTTTCCTTAACGTGGAAACGTACCCTTAGAGGTGTAATATAGGATGTGTCCTTTCTGGAAATACTGTGCCATTTATTAGGGAAACAAAAATCATCTATCAGGAAGGCGAATAAAAGACGTAAATTTCACCCTAGATATTGAGCTTTATTGCCAAGGTCACTTGTCACTAATTGATCTGGTAATGGAAGTAATAGTATATGTGGTGCTAGAAAACTGCAGAAAATAGGAACTTCAAGACTATGCAGACTACCATCGGATTAAATGGTTGATCAGTGCGTGGGGGGGGTCTTTAACCACTACGAGTGCCATGGACTTAAAACATTGGTCTGGTCCTCATGTAACTGCAAAGACGTTCTAGAATGTCAGTGGACAGGGGCTTACCGTACATAAAATTCATGAGGCCCCAGATCAATAGTTTTAATTGTGCTCCCCCCACCTCTACATAAATAAATATTTATACATAAATTCAGCAGAGTAGGAAGGGTCATTTTCCCCAACTTTTATGAACAGTGAGAGAGACATGTAAAGCGGCACATACACAATAATTATGCCTTTATTGAAACCCTGTAGCATTTTCACCTAAGAAACCTCTTTTATGGCCACCATAGAGTTTGATGCTCTCAAAAATGCCCTCCCTCATGCACAGAGTATAATAACCCCACACCTATCAGTATGCTGAACCTACAGACATCACTCAGTATGACACCCTCACACAATATCATTGACACCACAACCACCCACACAGTATGCTGGCCCCTGAGTATGATGCTCCCAAAGCCCCAACTCAGTATGATACCCCACAGCCTCTCACCTAACACAATATCATGGTCCTCACAGCTCACTACATAGTATGATTTCCCCTCAGTATTGTGCTCCCACAGCCTCTTAGTATGATGTACACCGCTTCCTGCCCCCTACTCCGTATGATGTCCCAAAAGCCCACACACACTCATTATAAGTGTTCTCACAGCTACTGACATTAAAAAATAAACACTACTCACCTCGGCCCGTTCTCCCGACGCGCTGCTCTGGTCTGTCATTGCACCTAGTCTCAGGCTCAAAGGCAGAGGCTGGTGGATCATGGAGCCTTCCGATGTGGAAATTGTTATGATGGAGGGGGCAGGGGAGGTCAGATACTGAGGTGGTGTGCGCTCCCCCGCCATATAAGCACATTAGCGGCTGTGTGGTCTGCTGATCTGGCAGCACACACTTGCAGAATAAACATCTCTGCAGAAATTTTCCAACTGCAGGAGCATGTTGTAATAAACCAGCTCTGCCTTCCTGATCACTGTATATACAGCAGTGAACAAACACTTTATATACAGTATAAGAATCGTTAGCATGTGATCGCTGGCTGCCGCAATGGAACAGGTATTATGAGGACTAAGTAGACCTAGATCACCACAACAGTGGACTTTGGTGGCTGAATTTACCCTATTCGAGTATCTGCACATGAAGTCTTTTAGACGTATGCAAATCTGGCATCTTTTCAAGAGAAAGGCTCTCCAGGACACACAAGGGTCTTTTGTCTTGAAGAATCTTTTCTGTCTTTGGTTTTGTGGGGTCTTTGTCAAACAGCTTTTTTTCAATTTGTATTGATTTTTTTTTTTTTAATTTGTATTGAATAAACTGGTGAGCGGCTTCCAAGTAGAAGCCCCCAGAGGAACTGAGGAATGTTCATGCCACTTCTATGTACTACTTTGCATCTTTGGAGACCCTGAAGCGATTAAAAGAAGCTCAAAAGGTAGAACATATGCACAGCAAGTCTTTTTTACTGTTATGTCCTCACATGAGGCGAATGGAGGTATAGTTGATTGGGGCTGGGAGAGTTTTCCTACCTTCTGCTTCCTCATGCAGAGCAGACAGGACCAGTGCTGTTCAGCGTCCGGAGAGATGATGCACACCAGGGATTGTGAAGTCCAGACTTGTTTATTTGGAAATCTGGACATACAGCTTATGATTGGTATACAGTAACTTCTCCAGAAATGCAGGTGAAACGAGGTGCAGGAAGATGTAGCATCAAGTATGGCTGCAAGTGTGAGCAGCAAGAATGTATGGGGTGTGGTCAAAAACTGATGCCTTTCACAGCTCGGTGCAAAGCGTGTCTCTTCCATAAAGAACTAACAAGCAAATGGCTGCTAACAGGAAGAAGAAGGAGTGACCTCAGCACAGGAAGTGAAAGGCATGTACCAGAATTAATTAGTTACAGGCTGCCACACAGAAAGGCCACCAGGTCACAGCAGAGAGCATGCAAGAATAGATTATACACAGCATGGAAATAATACAATACATAAACCAGACAAATGGAACAGCACATTTACATTGTAGTGCATATGTTCATTCATTTTAGCGTTTACTTAACTGTTTGTCAAGAGTGTTACAGAGTGTACCTGCCTGAAAGAGATTGAATGCACACACCCTAATGGTATGTAAGTGAGACGCAAAGTTAAAGTGCCGCGGTCTAGTGCTCCTACCCAGAGCAGAAAACTCTGGGTGGAAAACTCTGGGTGTAACTTTTTTTGATCTTGCGGAAAGACCGGTCAAGCGCAACAACAATTGTACATAAAAATGTGTGGAATTAGTTATGGCATCAGTTCAGTGTTACAAAAATTGCCTGAGGGTTAAAAACACTGGCTTGTCTGATTAAGGGAGTTGGGCAATCACTTCTTGTTTAATGCACTATATCACTGACTTTAATAGGATGGCAGCATTTTATCACAAAATGCAAATTTGTGCAGAAATAAAAGCATTGAAATATCAACACCTAGAAGAAAAAGCTGTTGAACTATGTAAGTCGCAGGATCAATAGACATGTTGATATGCAAATTATGAAAAAATTGAATAAATGTTTTATTCTGTATGAAATTTAAACACCATGTGCAAAAATACAAATACTTGGCGTGCTATCAGTGGGGTTATTACTTGTCTGAGAAATGTTCTTACAATCTTGTGCACACAAATCATCATGATCTGCTGCTGGCAGCTCCCTTTGCAACTGTCAACCAATGACATCCCAGATATGTGAATGAACAAAAGTATAATAATATGCCAACTGTCAAAGTATAACAATAAAACCAGATTCATTAAATAATATTTAAATGTGTATACCCATCATATATATTAAAGAGAAACTGTCAGTAGGATCAAGCCTCCTAAGCCATTTATATGGGTATATGGGTCATAAGGAGCTGAATAAAATGATACCTTGATATCTGTAATTTGGTGTCTTATTCCACATTTTTCTTATATGTATATGATCTGTTCAAAACTACTGGTCAGATGCAGATCTGCATGAGAATTCTGAGCTTATTATTAATAAAAGGGGGAATTACCAGTGTGAGACATGTAACTAACACAGAAAAGGAGAACTGAACTTTGTCTCATAACAAACATGTTAGCAACTACAGCTCTGCTGTATTGCAATAATATTGCAGCTCTGTCTGCCTGTGAGATGGAAGCTGAAGCTGAGAGGAACCTGCAGATGTGTCAGGTATAATAACACACAGCTCTGCAGTGAGATCAGGAGAGCATGGAACAGCCATTAAATATCACACTGGTAACTCCCCTTATATTTATAATAACCTCGGGAGGCAGATTATCATGTAGATCAGTGTACGACCCACAGCTCATTTATATATAAGAAAAACTTGTATTACCCTGGAAAAAACTTTGGATCACAGATATCAAGGTATCATTTTATTCAGCTTCCTATGAGCAATATGCCCATATAGATGGCTTAGGAGGGTTGATCATACTGACAGCTTCTCTGCATAATTGGTAGTAAGTACAGTCCAAATCTATGCAATTGTGGGTCAAGTGCAATAGTATAAGAAAAATGTAAAAGATAAAGATATATAAAAACGCCAGCCAAAAGTAGGATAAAATTCTCTGTGTGGTTAATGTCTGCTTCTTAATGACAAATAGTTGTAAATCCACCCTGGCAAAGTTGGTTAACAGTAGTTGATTAACATTATTATTATTATTATAGATTTTTATAGCACCATTTATTCCATGGCGCTTTACATGTGAAGAGGGGCAAATATAGACAAGTACAGTAAACATGAGCAATACAAGGCACACACAAGTACAGAAGGAGAGAGAGGACCCTGCCCGCAAGGGCTCACAGTCTACAGTGATGGGTGAGGATACACTAGGAGAGGGTAGAGCTGGTCGTGCGGTGGTTCAGTAGACTGAGGATCACTGCAGGTTGTAGGCTTGTCGGAAGAGGTGGGTCTTCAGGTTCTTTTTGAAGGTTTCCACGGTAGGCGCGAGTCTGATGTGTTGGGGTAGAGAGTTCCAGAGTATGGGAGAGGCACGGGAGAAGTTTTGTATGCGGTTGTGGGAAGAAGACATAAGAGGGGAGTAGAGGAGGAGATCTTGAGAGGATCGAAGGTTGCGTGTGGGTGTGTACCGGGAGACCATGTCACAGATGTATGGAGGAGACAGATTGTGGATGGCTTTGTAGGTCATGGTTAGGGTTTTGAACTGGAGCCTCTGGACGATAGGAAGCCAATGAAGGGCTTGGCAGAGAGGAGAGGCTGGGGAATAACGGGGAGACAGGTGTATTAGTCGGGCAGCAGAGTGCAGTATGGATTGGAGTGGTGCCAGAGTGCTAGAGGGAAGGCCAGAGAGTAGGAGGTTGCAGTAGTCGAGGCGGGAGATGATGAGGGCATGCACTAGTGTTTTTGTACTTTCATGGTCAAGGAATGCACGGATCCGGGAAATATTTTTGAGTTTGAGACGGCAGGAGGAGGCAAGGGTTTGTACATGTGGCTTGAAAGAGAGGGCAGAGTCGAGGATCACTCCGAGGCACCGAGCGTGCGGGACTGGGGAAAGTGAGCAGCCATTGACGTTGATGCACAGGTCTGGTGGGGGGGTAGAGTGAGATGGGGAAAGATGATGAATTCTGTTTTGTCCATGTTCAGTTTTAGAAAGCGAAATAGCAGACAGACATTGTGGGATTTTGGTCAGTAAGGAGGTGAGGTCAGGTCCAGATAGGTAGATCTGCGTGTCGTCGGCGTAGAGATGATACTGAAAACCATGGGATTCTGCATCCACTATGGGTTTACTCACAATTTATGGTTTAACTCCAGATATGCGTGGAAACGATTGCAGCCTCGACTGTTTAAATGTGGATCCATGAGATGACGTTATATAGGCCACAGGGTTTGTTGACATATACAAGGCGTCACTGGGTAGTTTGAGAATTAGTCAACATATGCTTTGGGTTACTCAATGTTTGTGGTTTCATCCACGGTGTCTGAACTAGAGCCTATATTGTAGATTTACATAAATGTTGATAGGAACTAATAACGAATCCTAAAATAGGCTGGATTGCAATGTTCAATTACAAACATGTTTTGAAGTATTGTAAGGGGGTCTAGGGTATTAACCCTTTAAAGTTGCATTCTCTTTAAATGTGTTTGCCTGTGCTAATATATGCTTTGTAAATTGCTACGTAGGTCTAGATGTGGGGTTTAGTGACAGGTAGCCAGTGCTCCCTAGGGGTCATTAGAGGAGGGCACTAGGAGCATAGTGTATATAGTCCTGAGGTAACTGTTATCTGTGAGGGATCACTAATGGGGGCACGTTAGAGATCTAGTTAGAAAGTTACAAAAAGACGTCAATGCAGTATTAGGGTTTGGCCATTAGATGGGGGCGGTCAGCACATCCATTCAGTTAGGGACAGTAGTTAGGGACTTGTTGCTAAGGAACGATTGCCTCCAAGCGGGAATCTGACAAGAAGCCCTCCTCGTAGCGGAGGACAGTCGGGGGTGGACCTTGCTAGTGTGAGGACGTTCACGTTCTTGGGCCCTTAGCATAGGGTAGGAAGAATAGGGGACCAGCAAACCCTGAAGAAGCTGGTGTAGAATAGACCGCGGTGGTGTGGACCCAGAGAGAATGAGTTTACACAGCAGGAGTCCAGTGGAGGAGCCACTGTGGGAACGCTCAGCAGAAGAGGTCGTGCTGAAGCGTGGAAGCGAGTGGGCCATCAGAAGTATCTGGGCAGGATAACCAGTAAGGGGTGGACAACCTAGTAAATGTGTCTTTCTTATGCTGGATTGAAGTGTCTCCAGGGGAAGCAATTGAAGTGCCGTTTTCACCGGGCTCCTCGTCCCGTCAATACTTATTGATCCACTCTGGTGTGGCAGCGCAGAAGAAGCAGCCTTGTGAAGAATGTATTGCTGGTATCATGTAAGAGATGCTTTTGGTGTCTTGGATGTGCTATGTCCAGAGGAAAATAAAGCTGAACTGTTTGACGTGATTCTGCACTCTGACTCTAATTGCTCTGTACGCTCCCTCACGGGAGAACACCTACACGCCACAGACATGACAAAGGTAAAACATCACATAGCTTCCAGTGCATCGGCTTCATGGCCGTCCCTTTACAGTATGACTCAGCTTTTTTTTTCAATGATTTTCTGCAATGGCTTCCCAGATGTACTTGATGGCAGTGGTAGCCATGCAGTCTGCTCATATTAGCATGAGCACCATGCAAGCTAGCATTGTCATGTTGAAAAACAGCTTCTGGAACACTTTGGTAAAAATGGCTGTTCCACTGGTTCCACCAACAAATCAGTGCAACACCGAGCTGTTGGTGTACCTGGAATAAAGACTAGAGGGTCAGGCTACCACACAGTATGCCACTCCACACCATAATTATGAGATAGGACTGGTGTTCTATTATCTCATGAAGGACTCTTCATGGCTTTGCACACGTGGTCTCTAAATGGAAACTGGAGGCTTTCATTGAGCAATGAAAGATTATCCTTTGCAGTGATGAATCCTGCTTTTGTATTGGACACAACGATAGCCGAAGATTGGTCTGGAGATCATGTGAGCAACACCATGAAGAGGCCTTCAAAAGGGATCATCACACCCATCCTATTCCCGGGATTATAGTGTAGGGTGGCATAATGTACAGTAGTCGGATCCCTCTAGCATTTTGTCTTTCTTCCAGATACATTAACAACTTAGCATTAAATTAATTTGGTCATGGAACCAGAGGTACAGCAATTTCTCCAAAGTGCTCCAGGAGCGATATTTCCATATGACAACGTCAGTCAGCATGCTGTTTGTGATACTGTGAGCAGCCTGTTTGGCCTAAACATGCCATCATGGTCAGCATTTCTGGACATGTCTCCCTTTGAGCAGATCTGGTACTTTTTTGCAATTGCAGAAGGCGCTGCCAGCAGCGGATCTTGTTGATTTAGGGCATTCAGCTTAGTATAATATTCCTCAGACAACCATTAATAACCTCATCTATAGCAGCCAAAAGTGTGTAAGTTCATGGATATCTGCCGCTCACACTCAGTACTGAATAAATTGAGAGGTTATGCAAACTAGGGAACTATTCTGATTGCCGTATGTGGAGTCGGGAAGGAATTTTTTTCCCCCAATGTGGAGGTTAGTGTTTGCCACATGGGTTATTTTTTGCCTTCCTCTGGATCAACATGTTAGCTTATGGGTTGAACTAGATGGACTTAAAGTCTTTGTTCAACTTTAAATACTATGTTACTATGTAAATATTAAAAAGGAAAAAAGATTTTCGTATCATTAACATGTCTATCAATATTGTGTTATCCATAATTTCACAACTTGTCCTTCTTGGCGTTGCAATTTCAATGTTGAGGAGTGTAATAATAAAAATATAGAATAAGAAATATGAGGATGATGTAATATTTGGATTACACAATTGCACTATGAACTATACATCTGGAATTGTTATGCATAAATATGGGACGTCACATAAAAACAGTAAACCTCTTGAACCTGATGGCCCAGTTTTCTTGACAAACATTGACGCCATTATAAAAGGTTATTTAGGGATGTGATATGATGAACTTAACCCCTTAGTGACAGAGCCATTTTGCAGCTTAATGACAGGGCCAATTTTTACAATTCTGACCACTGTCACTTTATGAGGTTATAACTCTGGAACGCTTTAACGAATCCCGCTGATTCTGAGATTGTTTTTTCGTGACATATTGTACTTCACGTTAGTGGTAAAATTTCTTTGATATGACTTGTGTTTATTTATGACAAAAACGGAAATATGGCGAAAATTTTGAAAATTTAACAATTTTCAAACTTTAAATTTTTATGCCCTTAAATCAGAGAGATATGTCACACAAATTCCTTAATAAATAACATTTCCCACATGTCTACTTTACATCAGCACAATTTTGGGACCAAAATTTTTTTTTTGTTACGAAGTTATAAGGGTTAAAAGTTGACCAGCGATTTCTCATTTTTACAACACCATTTTATTTTAGGGACCACATCACATTTGAAGTCACTTTGAGGGGTCTATACGATAGAAAATACCCAAAAGTGACACCATTCTAAAAACTGCACCCCTCAAGGTGCTCAAAACCACATTCAAGAAGTTTATTAACCCTTTACGTGCTTCACAGGAACTGAAGCAATGTGGAAGGAAAAAATTAACATTTAACTTTTTTTGCAAAAACTTTACTTCGGAACCTATTTTTTTTTATTTTCACAACTGTCAAAAGAAAAAATGAACCACAAAATTTGTTGTGCAATTTCTCCTGAATAAGCAGATACCCCATATGTGGGGGTAAACCACTTTTTGGGCGCACGGCAGAGGTCGCAAGGGAAGGAGCGACATTTGACTTTTTCAATGCAGAATTGGCTGGACGCCATGTCGCGTTTGTAGAGGCCCTGATGTGTCTAAACAGTGGAAACCCATCACAAGTGACCCCATTTTGGAAACTAGACCCCCTAAGGAACTTATCTAGATGTGTGGTGAGCACTTTGAACCTCCAAGTGCTTCACAGAAGTTTATAACATAGAACAGTGAAAATAAAAAATCATATTTTTTCCACAAAAACAATCTTTTCACCCCAATTTGTATTTTCCCAAGGGTAACAAGACCCCAAAAGTTTTTGTGCAATTTGTCCTGAGCATGCTGATACCCCATATGTGGGGGTAAACCACTGTTTGGGTGCATGTAAAACAGGAAAAATGGAGATAAATAATATATAATAATAATAAATATAAAACCAGAATAATAATTATAAAATTATACCCCAAGAATTCCTAAAAAAGGATGGCAGACCATCCGGAAGAATGAAAAGAAACCAAAGAATATGGTGTGGTGAAGCACCCCTACAGCGAAGACAAGGCAACGAAAAATACAGACAGCAAGAGAGATGCACACCAAAAAATGTTTATTTTATAAATGGCACAACAAAATACAATAAAGGAAAATAAATATTTTTAATGTTTAAAAAATATAAATGAGAGACCCAATATGTACATGTGCTGGAGAAACCAAAAAATAAAATGCTCAAAATATAACCAGGTAAGTATGCACAGACAGCCCAATAACCGTTATGGGAGCTATAACAAAATTATATGCAATTGTGTAACACAAAAAGGAAAAAATATTTACCCAAATAATGTGCAACAGAGTGCAGACAAAATAATAAGTTTAAAAGAGTCACACAGTGCAGTAAAAGTGATGCAAATGAAAGTGCTGTGAAAACCAAAGACTAATAAAATAGATAACCCAAATTAGGGTATATGGCAATCGGCATAAACTACAGAATTTACCTGGGAGCAAAAAGCCGGCACAAGGGGATCTCAACCACGCGCCAAGGGGTTGGACGCCATGTCGCGTTTGGAGAGCCACTGATACGCCTAAACAGTCGAAACCCCCCACAAATCACACCATTTTGGAAACTAGACCCCTTAAGGAACTTATCTAGATGTGTGGTGAGCACTTTGAACCCCCAAGTGCTTCACAGAAATTAATAAACGTAGAGCCGTGAAAATAAAAATATTTTTTTTCCTCAAAAATGATTCTTTAGCCCGCTATTTTTTTATTTTCCCAAGGGTAACAGGAGAAATTGGACCCAAAAAGTTGTTGTGCAATTTTTCCTGTGTACGCTGATACCCCATATGTGGGGTGAAACCACTGTTTGGGCGCATGGGAGTGCTTGGAAGGGAAGGAGCGCCATTTTGTAATGCAGACTTTGATGGAATGTTCTGCGGGCGTCATGTTGTGTTTGCAGAGCCCTTGATGTACCTAAACAGTAGAAACTCCCTGCAAGTGACACCATTTTGGAAACTAGACCCCCACAAGGAGCTTATCTAGATGTGTGGTGAGCACTTTGAACCCCCAAGTGCTTCACAGAAATTTATAAACGCAGAGCCGTGAAAATGAAAAATCATTTTTTTTCTCAAAAATGATTTTTTAGCCAGCTATTTTTTTTTCCCAAGGGTAACCGGAGAAATTAGAACCCCAAAATTGGTGTGCAATTTGTCCTGAGTACGCTGATACCCCATATGTTGGGGTAAACCACTGTTTGGGCGCACGGCAGGGCTCGGAAGGGAGGGAGCGCCATTTGACTTTTTGAAAGCCACGTCGTGTTTGGAGACCCCCTGATGTGTCTAAACAGTGGAAACCCCCCACAAGTGACCCCATTTTGGAAACTAGACCCCTTAAGGAGCTTATCTAGATGTGTGGTGAGCACTTTGAACCCCCAAGTGCTTCACAGAAATTTATAAACGCAGAGCCGTGAAAATGAAAAATCATTTTTTTTCTCAAAAATGATTTTTTAGCCAGCTATTTTTTTTTCCCAAGGGTAACCGGAGAAATTAGAACCCCAAAATTGGTGTGCAATTTGTCCTGAGTACGCTGATACCCCATATGTTGGGGTAAACCACTGTTTGGGCGCACGGCAGGGCTCGGAAGGGAGGGAGCGCCATTTGACTTTTTGAACGCCACGTCGTGTTTGGAGACCCCCTGATGTGCCTAAATAGTGGAAATCCCTCAATTCTAGCTCCAACCCTAATCCCAACACACCCCTAACCCTAATCCCAACCCTAATCCTAACCTAAATCCCAACCCTAATTCCAACCCTAATTGTAACCCTAACCTTAATTATAACCCTAACTCTAATTGTAACCCTAACCCTAATTTTAACCCTAACCCTAATTGTAACCCTAACCCTAATTCTAACCCTAATTATAACCCTAACCCTAATGCTAGGTTCATTTTGCGTTTTACCAGCCCGTTCAACACATAGTGTTGACGGGCTGGTAACGGTATAGCATAACGCGATCGCGTTATGCTATACCCGCTAGCGCAGAGGAATCAGCAGATGATTCATCTGTGCTAGCGGTGACGGAGCCCAGACGCTGCAGCCCGCGTCCGAGGCTCCGTCACTGAATGATGGCATGTCGCAAACGCATCCCGCTTTACGGCATGCGTCGCGATGCGCCCTCAAATGGGGGTGAATGGCAGCGTTAACGGACTGCCATAACGCAGTATGAACCCAGCTTAACCCTAATGCTAATTATAACCCTAACCCTAATGCTAACCCTAACCTTAATTATAACCCTAACGCTAATTATAACCCTAACCCTAATTATAACCCTAACCCTAACGGAAAAATGAAAATAAATATAATTTCCATTTTTTATTATATGTCCCTAACTAAGGGGGTGATAAATGGGGGGGTTATGTACTGTTTTTTTTTATTTTGATCACTGTGATAGTTTATCACAGTGATCAAAATGCACTTTTATGAGAATGAATGAAAAAAAAATTGAATCTTCCGCCAAGCAGATCGGCGGGCGCACTGCGCATGCGCCCGCCATTTTGCAGGAAGAAGACCGGGATGATCGGAGGCCAGAGGGACCTGCCAGAGGACACCGGTAAGTATAGGGGGGGTTCAGGGGAACACGGGGACCCTCATTTTCTCCCCTCTGATGTGCGATCACATCAGAGGGGAGAAAAATCTTTTTTTTTTTTTTTTGCGATCACGTCTATGCTTGCATAGCCGCGATCGCAACACCGGGATCGGTGAATACCGACCCGGATCATGTTCTCTGGGGTCTCGGCTATCCCCGGTAGCCGAGACCCCAGAGAATATTTGCCCATCCCCCCCCAGCACAGCGGCACATAGCACATTTTCTTAACAGCGCCGGCACCGGGGGACACCGGAGGGCCCTGGGACACATGGAGGGGATCGGGGGCCACATGGGGGTCCCGGGGACCCTTTTTCTATGTCCTCTGATGTCCGATGACATCAGAGGACAGAGAAATGAAATGGCACAACTTTTTTTTTTGTTGCGGTCGCCGTTATAGGGTTAATAACAGCGATCGCAACATCGGTGTCGGTAAAAACCGACCCGATTCATGTTCTCTGGGGTCTCGGCTACCCCCGGTAGCCGAGACCCCGGAGAAAATGCGCCTCTGGGGGGCGCTATTCACTTTTTCCACAGCGCCGTTAATTAACGGCGCTGTGGTTTAAGTACCCTTAATGACCGCCATTAAAAGGCGTATCGGCGGTCGTTAAGGGGTTAAAGTAACACTCCAACACCAATTCAGTGCATTATTATTAGTGCGTGGTCTAATGATTTCTGTAAAAAATCAAAGTACAGAGTTAAGGTCGAGGTGATTGCAATTTCTGCATGAGCGCCTGACCTAACCTGTATAAATCACAAAAATCAGAACCATAAATGAAGACAATGGTGTAAATAAATGGTGTAAATAAAAGAATAGCTTTATTTTCAATGCACTGTCATTTTAAATGATAATGAAAAAAAATCTCACAACGTAGTACTATAATAAATCCAGTTGATAGTTCTCCATGTTTCCTATTGTATGCTCCGACAGATTTCAACACAACGCTACGTCCATGGGTGCATGCTCTGCTTCATGCCAAAACTTGCAGTCTGAACAGTAGAACAGGTTATTCATAGGACATTTAATAGGTTTATGTACAACATACCGTATACATGGTTTACAGAACAGAATGGATTGACACCACGTCTATGTGAACAAATGTATAAACTGCACATCCAAATATACAGAAAAACTATTACATTGCAGTATATTTCATAATAGTTTTTTTCATTTTAATAGTCAACTGTGGTTCAAGGTCTTCCTGCTGTTATATCCAGTACAGCGGCCAGCGCTGTAAAATCACATTATATTCAACAATATTAGTTTCCCGACAACATGCAAAAGCCTAGGAAACGGAGCAGAACACTTTTTCTCTTAAAGGTGATCTGTCACCAGGTATTTGCTACCCCATCTGAGAGCAGCATAATATAGAGGCAGAGACCCCGATTCCAGTTATGTGTTACTTACTGGGCTGCTTGCTGTAATTTTGATAAATTCCTGCTTATTAAAACAGAAATGTTATCACTAGAAGACTAGTAAACCTGTTCTCGTGTAGTCCTTCATATACATGATCTCTGTATAACCTCACCCCCACCACTGATTGGCAGCTTTCTGCCTCTGCACAGTGTACACAGAAAGCTGCCGAACAGTGGTGTTGATGGGTTATACAGAGTTCGGTATTCTGAGAACTTCTAGATCTGCATGAGATGAAACAGACTTTATTAAAACTAACAGACAGCCCTTAAGTGACTGAGCACTGGAATCGGGTGTCTTCCCCTCCCATCTTGCTGTTCAGATGGGTTAGCAAAAACCTTGTGACTGATTCCCATGACATATGACGTATATTTAAGTCATATGTTGTGTCCCTTTAATGCAGGCTCCGACGGAGCCCTGAGCTTTCCCCGCACATGACGGCTGATTTAATCAGCCGTCATGTGCCTCTAGAAGCTGTGGGTGGATTATAGCGCCACCTTTGGCTGTTAACTAGTTAAATCCCATTGTCAGTCTCTGACAGCAGGAGTTAACATGCGCCAGCTAGAAACACGTCATTCCGCCCATCAGTGCACTTGTCATGTGATCGCAGGTTGTCAATCGGTTGTCATGACAACAGGGGATCTGCAGAAGACTCCCATGCCTGTCATTACGATACTCTGTGAATGCCTGCTCGTGGCTGGCGTTCATAGATCATGATTTCTGCAATACATAGCAGTGCTTGAAAATAACACTATTGAAAAAAAAATAGATTAGGTATTACTGCGTTCAGAAAAATCTGATCAAAATATGAAGTAAACTTTTTTTCATACAAATTTCTGAACTTTTTTTTACCACTTTATTTAACTATACATGCCTGGTATCTGCGTTCTCGTACTGACCTGGAGAATCATATTGTCAGGTCAATTTTATCATATAGTGAACATGATAAATAAAAAAAAAACAATTGTGGAATTGCACTTTTAGTTATATAAATTCACCAGACTTGGAATTTTTTCCTGTTTTCCAGTACAGGATATGGTAAAATCAATGATGTCATTCAAAAGTACAAGTCGTCCCGCAATTAAATGAGCCCTCAAATGTCTATATTGATGGAAATATTAAAAAAAAAGTTATGGCTCTGGGAGGAAAAAACAAAAATTAAAAAAATAGAAAATGGCATGAAGGGGTTAAGCAGACTGCAACAAAGACCGTGGACAATTTCTGTTGCTGTTTAGAAGCAAAATCAGAAATGCAAGTGATTGGGAAAACTTATTATTTTCCTATAATTATTTTTTACACAACTGGAGGTACACAGAAGGCTTTATAGAAACATGGTGCTATTCCTGGGACTCCCAGGAACAAAAGTACAATAGTACAAAAGTGACGAGCATCCTGTTTTATAAAACAACAAATGGTCCACACATTGAAAGTGGCTTTAGGGTCACACTGTGGCGCCCTGAGGGTCCAGTCACCACAGAGATGTTGCATCGCACCCAGCAGTGTGACACCTGACTCTCAGGTAAGGAGGAAGCACCCCATTGACTCCAACCACTGCATTCATCAGTACACTATGCCAGCTGAGTGTAGGCGGAACCAATGGGATGGTCTAGCTCAGGCTGGTTAGAACAGGGTGTAGCTAGATGGATGGGAGGGGTGGAGGCAGCCTTATGCTGCGTGTGTTAGGTTAGAGTTTCAGTTGGAGACAAGCAGGCAGTGAGTGGGTACTGGCCTGACCTGCAGCTCTCCTGAGTTCACCTCAGGGAGCCGTGCTGAAGAGAGCGAAAGGGTCCAGGGCAGAGACAGCAATTGAAGCTGTGCCCCCATCCTGAAGAAGGAAGGACCAGGCAAACATCGGGGAACGGTTCCTAGACTAGTGGGTCAGTTCATCGCCACTAGTAACACCGAGTATAGTGGGACTCTTCAAGGGCCACTAGCTGCCATATTCCCATCCGGGAGGAAGCCCAGGGATCAAGTACGTCCAGGCCTCCGACGGTGTCTCGGTCTCCGATTGTAATAAGGAGAGCAGTGCACCGGGACATCGGATCATACCTGTAAACTGAAAGGATCCAATACTACCTCGTCCGAGAGCTCTGTGGTAGGGGAGTGCAGAGAAGGAGTAAGGAGTGTAGCACTAAGAAGCCGGAAAGGAACATGAAGGGAGTCTTTGGGAGTGTAACCGATATACCTGAGGGTGGCTGGACTACTCACTGGAAGAACACAGTGCCCGGCTGGTACCTGTATGTGCACAACAGACTGTGAGTAAACCTTTGAAACTGCACAAGAACTGTTTCCTGCATTATTACTCCGTCGCACACTCCACTCTGCTACATCACTCCTGCACCATTGCTTTCCCTTTCATCTACCTGCCCTGGGAGAACACACTCTCACCTGTAGGAGACTTTACACCAAGCTGCACAACACCATCCCTCCAGAGGACCTGCACAGCAGCGCTGGTCATCCTGACAAGGTACTACAGGTGGCGTCACGACAAACTACACGAACATTTAATCCCCTGTAAATAACCCCATTTTCAGTGAGCACCCAGGGCCACGGACGGAGCTGCAGCTACCGTGACATCCCCATAGAAATCAACGGGCTCGGTGCCGAGTACCCCACGGCCCTGGCGGGCGACTCATCTTTGGCGTCACAAGCAGGATTCTGAAGCTCGTGAAACGCGAGTCCTGTGTGCCTAATCTGAACTGTTTTTGTGCTTGAGAACTGCCAAAATCAGAGACTGTATTTGCCATTTTGTAAAACAACAACCGCCATTTTGCCGCCATATTTGCGCCACAAGGCGCTGGTGAAGAAGGAGGGCGTGCTTTCGTGGGCGTACACTCACTCTGTGGCGCGAAAACGATGGCCGCCCAGTCTAAATGTTACTGCAATGTAAGATCATGCCCCACAGCCCTGGAGTTCCGCCTCCTCATCCTCCTCAGTGGGCGGAAAAGAACGCGAAGGTCCCGCCTTCCTACAAAAGATGGGGCCTCTCCTGATGCAAATTCCACGTGTGATCTGGCTGAGATGGTGACCGGGAGTGAGATGCAGTGGGAAGGGATGGAGGAGTCGAACCTCTCCCCCCACGAAGGAGAGCTGACCGCCCCAGAGCCACCGGTGGGCACCCAGCCCGATAACCCTCTTACCGTGGAGGATGCAGAGGACGCTTTGAAAGGATTTGCCCGACATCGGGAGGAGGTCGCCAGGATGGAAGCAAGCTGGCGGGCCTTGAAGCTGCAGTTGGAGCGCAGCCAATCCCTCCTGTCTCCTGCAGTGTCTGCACCTGAAGTGGAGGCGCCCGTTCCTGCGGAGGAAGCCGCGCGGGCCCCTCAGTCCTTGCAGCCTGAACCTGTCACCAGTCCTGAAGCGGAGGCACCCGTTCCTGCGGAGGAAGCCGCGTGGGCCCCTCAGTCCCCGCTGCCTGTACCCGTCGCTGGTCCTGATGAGGAGACACCCGGCCTCACGGAGGAAGCCGCGCAGGCCCAAGAGCCTTCCCTGACTGCACCGGATCCCCGGCTGTCATCGGTCCTGGAGTCGGCTTCGTCTGCTTCAAGTGAGCGCCGCCAGGCCTGGCGGGCGCCAGAAGAGCTGCAGCCACCTGAAAACCGTGAGCAGCCGTTCGATAGTGGGCACCTGGAGGTGCTTGTGGAAGAAAGCTATAACCAGCGCCAGGAGTTAGAATGGAGACGCCGGGAATGAGAAGCAGAGCTGCAGAGAGAGTCCCAGCGACTCCGGCAGCACCAGCAGAAGCAGGACCTGGCAGATAAGAATAAGATGAGGAAGGATAAAGGTACGCTGAGGGAGCCGCGGCATAAGGGGGCAGTCCGGGACTTTAAATTAAGAGGCGGTTGGGGCTTCATACAGGAGCCCGGGTTATATCTTGAGATTTTCGTAAACCACCGGGATGTAGAGGCCCACCTGCCAGAAGGACACCCGGGGAGGGACCTGTTAGCTGTGGACCTGGTCACCTACACCTGACACTCGGGGTACAAGGGGTGGTATGCCCTAAACGTTACTCGGTGTGACCCATCCCCTCTAGTACGCAGGGAATCCGGTATGGCCTCAGTGACTCAGGCCTCCCCCAATCAGGCCTCTGCCAGTGCGCCCGCCCCACGCCGCACATCTCCCCTGCCTCAGCGGCCTCCTCAGCAGCCCCAGCCATGGAAATGCTGCAGATAGCTGGCCCATACCCGGCACCTGTTAGGCCCCCGGGGGTCCGTTCAGTCCGGGACATAGGGTTCCAGACCCGGAGGGAGACAAGAGAAGTGGCCACTCAGACCCAGATAGCGGGTCACGACTTAACTGTGCAGGCCACCCGGCACCACCAGGTCCAGGTGGGCCCTGGAGTGGCAGATGTCTGGGAGGCCCCGGCAGGGTACCAGGTGGTACCTGGAACACCACCAAGCAAAGAATAATGGAAAACCCGGACAGGGTCACAGAATGTACATAGTTAAACTATTGCTGCACCCGGACGGGTGAATGGCCTTTGAAAAGTTATTATTGCATTGAAATACCCTGGTTGGGTAATGGTGTTCTCATATATTTTTCATGTCTGAACTTTGAAGCCATGAACTGTGCTGGCTCACTAACTGTAAATGTATATAGTTGGCACTTCGGTGCTTCATCTTGGTTTTACAAAAGTTTTATGGTGCACTGCTTGCACAACTACCTCAGAGACTAAAACCCGTTTGGTGTGGCCGAAAGTGAGGTCTGCTGAAAGAAAGTCTTGCAGCCCACCCAAGACCACCGTTGGAGGTTTGGAGCGGGTCCTCCACAAGCACAAGTTAGGACACTGTGAAGTTACCCCGGTGGGGTAGTCCTTGGAAGTTTCAGTGAACTTCAACAGTACCGTTATTTGCACTTTTGAATGTTAATATTAAAAATGTTATTTATGCAACGTTTAACCTGAAGTGCCTCCCATAAAGGGAAGATGAGTTTTGAAATTGCCTTTCTAATGTTGATATGCATATCTAAAAATTTTTGTATTTTTCTAATGTAACATCTTTACTCTATTACAGCCCGGGAGTGCTGTGTTTAACCAGGGGGAATGTGGCTCCCTGAGGGTCCAGTCGCCACAGAGATGTTGCATCGCACCCAGCGGTGTGACACCTGACTCTCAGGTAAGGAGGAAGCACCCCATTGACTCCAACCACTGCATTCATCAGTACACTATGCCAGCTGAGTGTAGGCGGAACCAATGGGATGGTCTAGCTCAGGCTGGTTAGAACAGGGTGTAGCTAGATGGATGGGAGGGGTGGAGGCAGCCTTATGCTACGTGTGTTAGGTTAGAGTTTCAGTTGGAGACAAGCAGGCAGTGAGTGGGTACTGGCCTGACCTGCAGCTCTCCTGAGTTCACCTCAGGGAGCCGTGCTGAAGAGAGCGAAAGGGTCCAGGGCAGAGACAGCAATTGAAGCTGTGCCCCCATCCTGAAGAAGGAAGGACCAGTCAAACATCGGGGAACGGTTCCTAGACTAGTGGGTCAGTTCATCGCCACTAGTAACACCGAGTATAGTGGGACTCTTCAAGGGCCACTAGCTGCCATATTCCCATCCGGGAGGAAGCCCAGGGATCAAGTACGTCCAGGCCTCCGACGGTGTCTCGGTCTCCGATTGTAATAAGGAGAGCAGTGCACCGGGACATCGGATCGTACCTGTAAACTGAAAGGATCCAATACTACCTCGTCCGAGGGCTCTGTGGTAGGGGAGTGCAGAGAAGGAGTGAGGAGTGTAGCACTAAGAAGCCGGAAAGGAACATAAAGGGAGTCTTTGGGAGTGTAACCGATATACCTGAGGGTGACTGGACTACTCACTGGAATAACACAGTGCCCGGCTGGTACCTGTATGTGCACAACAGACTGTGAGTAAACCTTTGAAACTGCACAAGAACTGTTTCCTGCATTATTACTCCGTTGCACACTCCACTCTGCTACATCACTCCTGCACCATTGCTTTCCCTTTCATCTACCTGCCCTGGGAGGACAAAGTCTCACCTGTAGGAGACTTTACACCAAGCTGCACAACACCATCCCTCCCAGAGGACCTGCACAGCAGCGCTGGTCATCCTGACCAGGTACTACAGGTGGCGTCACGACAAACTACACGAACATTTAATCCCCTGTAAATAACCCCATTTTCAGTGAGCGCCCAGGGCCATGGACCGAGCTGCAGCTACCGTGACATCCCCATAGAAATCAACGGGCTCGGTGCCGAGTACCCCACGGCCCTGGCGGGCGACTCAACACCATGGTGTTGTGGCCACCCAACTTAAGGAGCCGTTCAGTCACTGTGCTAAAACAAACCAAGGTGAAACCAGGTGCGGATGCCATTTGTAATATCAATGGCTGAGCTTTTTATAAGCAAAATGACAAAAAATAAACTGGCGTTAAGGATTAGACAATATATTTGCAATTCTTTTTTTGCTCAACAAAAATGTGTCAGTGTTAACCATATCTGGATTATAGTCATACATGTCATGTATATCGGGATTAAAGGATTTACAGGATGTTTCTATGGTTTATTACATGTTACAAGATTACTGTGGTTATCTCAAATGCTTACTGCCTTTACAGATTGGATCCATATGTAAAAGGTAACGAGGATGTCCCAGATGTATACACTGACTGCCATCATTGTCTGCATACAGGAGGGGGCAATAAATATGATGCTGGGTTTGGCTACTCAAGGCTTAAAAGTCTGATGACTGGTTCTCCATTTATTTACCCTCCTTTACCCTACCTCCTGATTTGCATCATAAATATTGTTCCTCTGTACAAGGGAGTCCTATACAGGTCTTCTTCACCAACCAATAGTAAAGGGGATATGACCAACCAGGTCTAGGCCGTCACTCTAAGAGGCCCATAGCAGCTCCAATAGCTATGCCAACTCTTGATTTTCTTTAGTTGGGATAAAATCCATTTGCCTCTTTCCTCAATACAGAGACGCTCCTGATGAGATGCAGCATCACGGCAAAGTGAACTAATGGCCACCAGTCTCTGGCAGACTGGTCAGTCTTCTATTCGTCACCTGCCACCACTGCCCAAGATTTTTCGCAGTCGCCATCATTGCTCTGGGGTTCACTCCACAGAGGGGAGGGCACATGCAATAAGCTCCTGATGACGTTGCATGAGCCGGACTATTGGTCTGCTCAATAGTTTCTCTGAGGAGACGAGCAAATGGGGCAAAGATGCCAAATGCATAAAATCTCGGATAGTGGATGCAGGTCACAGACAAGAGTGGCAGAAACAAGGGATAAAGGCAGGAGAGCTAGAAGTGTAGGTCTGGCCCCTTGTGCTCAGGACTAAAATTTCAGTGCTGAATTTCTCCAACATGTTAAAATACAATTTTGCAAGATACAGATTTAATAAGGATTAAATGCTTTTTAGTCACATGCCATTAGTTAGTGTTGTAATATTCAGATGACAGGTCCACTTCAAAAGGCAATGAACACTCTTAGCTAGGAAAAATAACTGAGTTTAAAAAGTTGCACTAAGTGTGCAATATATTTCCCCTACTGTATGAAGGAAAGTATGTATTTGACCCCTTGCTGATTTTGTAAGTTTGCCCACTGGCAAAGACATGGACAGTCTATAATTTTAAGGGTAGGTTAATTTTAACATTGAGAGATAGAATATCAAAAATAAAATCCAGAAAATCACATTGTATAAATTATATAAATTTATTTACATTTTGCAGTGAGAAATAAGTATTTGATCCCCTACCAACCATTAAGAGTTTTGGCTCCTACAGACCAGTTAGATGCTCCTAATCAACTCGTTACCTGCATTAAAGACAGCTGTCTTACATCGTCACCTTTATAAAAGACTCCTGTCCACAGAGTCAATTAATCAGTCAGACTATAACCTTTACATGGACCAAAGAGCTTTATAAGGATGTCAGGGACATGATCATAGACCTGCAAAAAGCTGGAATGGGCTACAAAACCATGCGTAAGGCGCTGGGTTAGAAGGAGACAACTGTTGGTGCAATAGTAAGAAAATGGAAGAAATACAAAATGACTGTCAATCGACTTTGATCTGGAGTACCATACAAAATCTCACCTCGTGGGGTATCCTTGATCATGAGGAAGGTGAGAGATCAGCCTAAAACCACACAGGGGGAACTTGTTAATGATCTCAAGGCAGCTGGGACCACAGTCACCAAGAAAACCATTGCTAACACATTACGTTGCAAAGGTTTAAATCCTGCAGTGTCCGCAAGGTCCCCCTGCTCAAGAAGGCACATGTGCAGGACCATCGGAAGTTTGCCAATGAGCACTTGGATGATTCTGTAAGTGATCATCTGCTGTGGTCAGATAAGACAAAAATTGAGCTCTTTGGCATTAAGTCAACAAGCCGTGTTTGAAGGAAGAGAAATGCAGCCTATGACCCAAAGAACACCATCCCTACTGTCAAACATGGAGGTGGAAACGTTATGTTTTGGGGGTGTTTCTCTGCTAAGGGCACAGGACTACTTCACCACATCAATGGAAGAATGGATGGAGCCATGTACTGTAAAATCCTGAGTGATAACCTCCTTCCCTCTGCCAGGACATTAAAAATGGGTCGTGGCTGGGTCTTCCAGCAAGACAATGAGCCAAAACATACAGCCAAGGCAACAAAGGAGTGACTCAAAAAGAAGCACATTAAGGTCATGGAGTGACCTAGCCAGTCTCCAGACCTTAATCTCATAGAAAACTTATGGAGGGAGTTGAAGCTCCGAGTTGCCAAGCGAGATCCTCAAAATATTAATGATTTAGGGATGATCTGCAAAGAGGAGTGGACCAAAATTCCTCCTGACGTGTGCGCAAAAGTCATCATCAACTACAAAAAACATCTGACTGCTGTGCTTGCCAACAAAGGTTTTGCCACCAAGTATTAAGTCTTGTTTGCCAGAGGGATAAAATACTTATTTCTCACTGCAAAATGCAAATAAATTATACAATGTGATTTTCTGGATTTTATTTTTGATATTCTATCTCTCAATGTTAAAAGTAAATAACCCTTAAAATTATAGAAAAAAAAAACTGAACTGAAGTAGACTTGAATGACATGCATGATGTAAAAGCATGTTCACACTGGCCATAAAAGCAAACAAAACCAAAAGGGAAAAACAATGTTTGCATATACCCTAATGAAAATAAGTAAAAATGCAAGTGCATTAAATAATAAACATAGGGTACTTAGTAAACACTGTTTTGATCAAAAAAGTATAAAGCTGTTCCACCACGGCAAGGTGTACCCATTTGGGAACAGTATCTACACTCTCTAAAGTTGAAACCTACCTAGTGTGAATAGTGGCAGAGAGTCTCTGGGTCCCAAACAGACACCCAGCTTAAGAGGGACTATATATGAACTACACAGCTCAGTTTTTCTCTAGTATTTTTGTATTCAGTACAAATAGGGTGTGGCCTCATTTCTACTGAGCTGTGTAGTTCATATATAGTCCCTCTTAAGCTGGGTGTCCATTTGGGAAAAAGAGACTCTCTGCCACTATTCACACTAGGTAGGTTTCAACGTTAGAGAGTGTAGATACTGTCCCAAATGGGTACACCTTGCCGTGGTGGGACAGCTTTATACTTTTTTGATCAAAACAGTGTTTACTAAGTACCCTATGTTAATTATTTAATGCACTTGCTTTTTTACTTATTGAATTAGGGTATATGTGCACGTGGTTTTTTCCTTTGGTTTTGTTTCCTTAAAATTAGACTGTTCATGTCTTTGTCAGTGGGCAAACTTACAAAATCAGCAAGCGATCAAATACTTATTTCCCCCGCTGTATATTTTTAGGTGTCTTAATATGTTGTTTGCATCCTGCTCCTAGTTTCAGCCTTTTCTCCTGTGGGTGTGACCCTACTAGTAATATATGCTGGATGTAACGCGTGTCTAGAAAATGTGTAAGCAGGCACCACCAAAAGGTATTGAGATCAACCTAATGCATTGGCACAACTAAAGGAGGCAAAAAAGGAATATAAAAGGAGTATATAGGTGGGAGCAAAGGTAAGTGCACCCA
The DNA here is from genome assembly GCA_033576555.1 of Oophaga sylvatica. Taxonomy (NCBI): domain Eukaryota; kingdom Metazoa; phylum Chordata; class Amphibia; order Anura; family Dendrobatidae; genus Oophaga; species Oophaga sylvatica. The sequence continues at coordinate 104,911,281 of JARQOD010000006.1, forward strand.
CCTATATATTCCTTTTTTTGCCTCCTTTCCTTGTGTGTCAATGTTTTTCCTTATGGGGTTTTTCATGCATTTTGGGTTATTTTCATCTCTTTTTCTCTTCATTTTTATTGTATGTTTTATCCATTTTTTGGCAGAATTATATTGTCACATCATATTGCAATAGAACAATTCATGTTTCTTTCCCTTATCCTTTTGTACATGTTTGCACACTAAGTGTTGGACTGTAATTTTGGCATTTTCTCTCTTATACTAAATTTCATTGTAGATCTACAGGCGATTACTATATATTGGTGTAAAAAAATGAGGGGATAGTAAATCCAGCTCACCCCATTGTTGCAATGGAAAGTCCCGGTTGCCGATCCTGCGGGTGATTGCAGCCAAATAGAAATATGGAGGAGGGGGGAGGAATATGATCCATTACTACCATCCAGGTAATATAAAATCCTTTTATGATCCACTAACACAAAAGACTCATTATAAACACCTGACTCAAATCTGGCACACAGGGTGCACTTAGTCATAGGATGTATCATGAAGGTAAAGGACATTGTTATATATATGGCTGAAAATTTTTATTTACACACACTTGATGCCCCGTGGAATAAAAATTTTTACTCACCCTAACAATTTTGTTCATGGCATGGTGCGAGGAAATCTTATTTATTGACTAATCCATTTTTTCCACACATTATGTGATATGGTCGTTATGTAGACAACCTTCTACTTGTTTCAAAAGGGATGTAGATAAAGTGTCAATTTCTCAAATACCAATAAGTACAACTTCTGATTTAAACTCAATCATTCTTCCAAATAAATTTTTGGGATATTTTGTTATTCGGAAATTCCACTTTACATAAAGTTAACACTTCATTACATAGAGAAGAAAATGCAGGGAATACTATGTTACTATCATGTAGCTCACATCCATGTCATACGATACATGCCATTCCTTCAAGGGAATGCACAAGAGTGAGATGCATTTGCTCTAATGACGAAGCCTTCCTCTCTAAAGGAGCGGTTATGCACAAAAGATTAACAGATAGGGGGTAAAAATGATTGCGTATTAACAAAGCATTCAGGGAAATTAAATATAAAACACAGAGTACCCTACTATACAAAAACATTGTGAACACCAACAATTGTAATTCTAATTCTCTGGTTACTTTTTCAACCCTTTACAGCAGATAATTCAATGACATTAAAAGAATAATTCTAAAATAACTACCCGGATAATGTCTTGCGCCAAGTTCTCAACAATGGTTGCAGATGTGTAACCAAATGAAGAATGACACTTGGTAACATGCTTTCTCCAGCATGATAAGACCAACACAATCTTCCTCTACATACCCCTTCAGGAAAGACTTTTTTAAGCGTGCCGGAGACGGTTGTAATGTGCGTTAATTCGTTGTTAATGAAAAAAAACTAAATTTTTTTTTTCTTCCATAAGGCACCATGCACACCATTAATTCATTCATCAACTGTGACTCTGATCACCGTTTATTGCATCGAGTGCAGTGGCTGCAACATCAAGTATGCTGGTTGCACAAGGAAATTAAAAAAAAAAAAAAGGATCTCAGAACATACTGCAGGCATGAAAAATAATAACAGCACATAATTAGCAGGAGCAAAGCATTTCCCTCCAATACACAAGGGCAATTTATCGCAATTCTCGTTTTTTGGAGTTGAAAAAGTAAAGTATCCAACTCGTGGGGAAAATTGACAAAAATTGTTCGCCCTAAGAGAGGCATTTTGAATCCTCCACTTAAACACAAAGTATCCGAAAGATATGAACTATAAAAATGATCTATTTTACATTTATTATTATACATATATTTAACATTATTATTATTAGCGACAACATTATCGCTGTATACATGATGACATTGTGTTTATTCAATAGTTCAATGTGTTTTTTTCACCACGGATTGTAATCTAGTACATTTGAAATGTTCTCGGAATCACACACCTTTCTTTTATCTGCATAATTTAATTCCTGCTCACTGACAATGATTGGTCTCAGCCATATATGTAACCAAGTCATTTACCTTCATGATACATTCTATGACTAAGGGAACCCTTCGTGCCAGAAATGGGTCAGATGTTTTTAATTGGTCTTTTGTTTTAATCTATTTATATAATTGCCTTGTAATGTGTACATTTCCTGTTCTGTCCAGATGTTAGTGTATCCCAGAATTCCAAGCGGAGGAAGTTCACCGACCGACATATTGGGACACCCAAGTGATGGGTGTCTCAATATGGAAACTGCTGCTGGTACCAACCTATTGCGCGGTACCACCAACGGAACACCGTCGCACCACACACACTCTATACGCTGTACGCACCTCACACTCACGCAGCCTCTTGTGCGGTACAAATAGCGGAACACCATCATACTGCGCCTGTGCGATTTCCGCGCAGGCGCAGTGAATCATTCAGCTGATCCCGGCGGCAGATGCACGATGTGTCTACAGACAGGGGAAGCCGGTCACATTAAAAGGGTTTTCCCACGAACGAAAGTTCATTTTAAAAATTGTCTGTGTCTGACCGTGTATGGAACATACAAAATCTGCTGGGCAGGGGAGGAAGCAAAAGACAATACTGACATTACAGCAGGGGATCACAGAGGATTAATTTTGTGAGGTAAAATTTTCACTGACTGTTTTTAAACAATATTTTACCTTACAAAATGTATCCTCTGCAGTCTCCTGCTGTAATGTCAGCATTGTCTTTTGCTTCCTCCCCTGCCCAGGAGCTGTGGTAAGTTCTGTACATGGTCAGACACAGGGGTGAGAAAGACAGAGAACAGGAGGGAGACAGCTCAAACAGGACAGCACATGAGGGGAGAACACAGCATATGAAGGAGAGAGACAGAAAACAAGGGAGATAGCAAATGGGGTAGACAGGTCAAAGAAGAGAGCACAAGTCAGCACATGGGGAAAGAGAGAGTGGATAGGTGGGTGAGCACATGGGGGGGAGATTCTCAACGTTGCAAAGCCTGCCCCCATCGTGACATTACCGCCCTCCCGATGCGATAGCATCGGGCCTCCATCTAGTAGATTAAAAATAAAAGGATTTCATATTACCTTGATGGTAGTGCTGGATCATACTCCTCCCCCTCCTCCACGTTTATATAGTGATGTGTTTACCATTCGTTGTATTATCCGATTAGGCAGGGTGACCACAACTCTATTACGAGTGGTGGGTTCTGTTATTGTTAGACCACGGGCTTTTTTTTAAAATTTTTTAAGTGTTTTTAAATTGTTTTTGGCTTGTAGTTTTGTATCAATAACATTTTCCAATTTTTTTTTCTGACAGATCCCAGTTTATTGCATATCTTTTTTCTTCTCCTTTTGATGGGTCTCCAGGATGAAGCTGCTTTACAAAGCCTCCACTATGATCACCGCTTCAGTCCTGGAGCAAGTTCCATTTCCAGAGTTTATGAACGATCACATGTTCTCCTCCCTATCTAGAACTCACATGTGCCACTTTCCCTATATTTGGATGCTTATTCCATACTCTTCTTTCGGATTTGCTACGTAGGACATCTTCTTCCTTCATGTTTTCATCTCAAACAGAGATCTAAGGGATGTTTTTGCTTGTGGAGAGTGACAAGCCAGGCCTGGCATGTCAGAGTGAGGAGACTTGTATACGCCATGCATACTCCTTTGGGAAATAAAATATGCAAATTGCCTGTTCTGAGAGGAATAGGCACCAATTGGAAATACCAAATCATAAAAGTTAATATCGACCCTTTAACAAGCCCCTTGTCAGATGATTTAGGATAAAAGCCAAACCAGAATCTCAAATTGCGGGGTATTGTCCCTTGTTATTGCAAAGTATGAGATCGAATTTGGCTAGGTGAGAGGCTCAAGACTGAGATCTAAGGGATAACGTTTCTCCTTGTGGAGAGTGACAAGCCAGGCCTGGCATGTCAGAGTGAGGAGACATATATGCCATGCATGCTCCTGTGGAAAATTAAATAAATGCCTCTCACCTAGTCAAATTGGATCTCATATTTGCAGTGACGAGGGGCAATACCCCAAAACACCGTGTCTGCAAATTGAAATTCTGGTTTGCCTTTTATCCTAAGTCATATATCAAGGCTCGATAAAAGGGAAGATATTGACTTGTAGGATTGCTACATCCAATAGGTGGCACTAGAGTTCTAGTCCTCTTCTCACTGAACAGGCAATTTGCATATCTCAAATAGTGGAAGAAAACAGGAGAAAGCAGAAAGTTACAAAACCCTGCAGCAAAATTGGCAGATGTGTGTCAGATTTTGCAGACCAGTTAGCTTGGTGAAGGATTTACATACACTCTGCAGCAAAAAAAAATGGTGGGAAATTTTTAATGAACACCATTTAAAAAGTTGCATTAAATTTTGCATTTAAGACATAATAATGAAAAACAACTAAACATAAAACATTAACAACAATACACGTGAAAAGTTAAGGCGATTGCAGTTGAGTATAGTGATGTGTTGTCTATCGTGACATTTCAATAAGCCACCATGCTCACATGACGGATTTTCACTCATGTGCGACTTATCAATACACGAGCCCATTAACTGGAGACGTAGTGGAGCAACCAAGCATAATGGTAGATGAAAGCATATTGGAAAATGTATTTTTGGATTTTAAGAAGATAATATACACATACATGTAAACATTTCACACTTCAACAAGCTCAATTTAGGTCATTGACGCTCTCTTACAAAGATTCAGTCAAAGTTATTCTTGAACAAAAAAGTCCTAAGAAGAAGACCCGGAGCAGAAACCACTCAGGAGCTACAAAAGAGAGGAGAACATAAGGTAATAATTGCTCTCAGGTCTTTTACACAAGCATTATATGGATGTCAAACTGGTCAGCCCATGGTGTGAATCTTGCCTTCACCTATGAATATTCTTTTCAGTTCACCATGTCATGTTGAGTTCTTGAAGTTTATTCAGGATTTCAATTTTTTTTTCTTCAGCTGAAAAATGAGTAGTCCACTTAAAAACCCGGCTAGTGTCATAAGTTTTTCATTTGCCTATTACAATATGAAATATCATGTTAAAAACAATTCATTTTGAATATTAAAGTGGGATTACTAAAACATGGTTGCTTTCTTCAAAAAACAGTGCAACATCTGTTCAATGGTTGTATCTGGTAGTGAAGCCCAGCCCTATTACAGTAAATGGAGCTGCATTAGAAGACAACACCTTTAGATATTTCACTATTTTATAAATTAAAAACAAAAATATACAATGTCTTGCTCCTTACGGCTTTTACCCTCTGTTCGTTGTGCCTGGTAGCTGCTGATTCGTACATTATTCACATTTGTTAGTGGACTGTTCTGTAATGACTGTAGCACCGTGCCGTCCATAGGAGTCATTTCTCTGCTACAGGGTGCTCTCCGGATATAATGTACGTCTCCTGTGGACTGACTTGTCTGAGTCAAACAATATCAAATAAATAACAGTTGTCTTTTTTGGACCCATTAAATAGCTGTAGAGCCACTTCTTGAATCATCTATATAGGGTAAACTAGTATCCTCATTTTCTACTGGCTGCCTTGAAATTGATTGAGAGAATACGTAAATCTCATTATCTTTCATTGAAAGAGCAAGGGGTTTATCCATTATATCTCCAGTCATACTTCCATCCTTTATTTCTTCTCTGGTGCTTCCATTAGGGAAAGTGATTGGGGGAACAGGAGGAGCATCACCCATGGGGCCCTCAAATGGTCGATACACATCAACCTCTGCGTCCGTGCCAGTGGATTCTTGTAAGAGGTGGCCATAGACCATCGTATCATCAATGACTGCATAGATATGGGACTCGTTAGTCTTTCTTCCCTTCTTGAAAATGGCTTGGCGTCGAGGTGCTTCTGTGTTCACCTTAGAGTTGTATATACCCACAGGAGATTCAATCTGCTTTTTCCTTTAAAAAAAAATAAATAAAAATCCATAATCAAATTTTAAAATACTTTGGTTTTCATGAATTATGATATTTCTACCTAAATGTAATCTATGTGAGGAAACAATAAAATAATGGCTACAGAATCTTTAAAATGTAGATCATTTTAGCTCTTTATTTTATTCCTAATGCACCATTGTGCTTTTTTTGTGTTTTCTTCTTTAAATCCACCTTATGGTTCCAGAAAGAGGGGGCATGGCTCATAGGACAATAGGACAATAACACCACACAACCTAAAGACACGTCCACAGTCTCCTCGAACCACACCTCCTCGATAAAAATTTGCACTAAATAAATAGGCCCAAATCTCACCATATAGTGGATTTGTAATTTAAACATACATAAACCCAGCATACTCAGGGAAACAGCGGTAATAAAACAAGGGCAAAAACTGTCCGCTTTTGACCCGGTGACAGGTGCCCTTCAAAGATTATTAACATACATCCCAACATCACAAAGCCTAGAATTTTGATTAGGACCTACAATGGTGCTAGCATTATTTAGTGTGAGTCGATAACTAATCTTTTTGGAGACCCTTTCCGTTTACATGTGAATCTGGGATTCACAAACAGGAATTTGGTTGGGGGTGGTCACTTAAATTTAGGTCTGATAGCACCAAAATACATTGTAAACTAAACTACATACAGTAGCCCCCTTGGTAAAGTAACTAAATAATAACAACATATCGCGAACAAGGATTTAAACAAAAAAATAAAAAAGCAAAATACTCAGAGGACAAGCGGGAATAAATCTTGCCTCTTTTGACCTGGTGACAGGTCCTTTTTAAAGGGAACGAAAAAATGGCATCAACAAGCAGATGTTGGGTTAATCTGCAGTTTAATAGCGTTTTGAATCTGCCCGGCGCCCACATTTAGAGCCCCGCTGCCGATAAGAAATGAACTTTCCCCGGGCAGCGTTCGGCATTCAGTCACAGGGGTAATGTCAGCTCGGGTTCAATCACCGTTCTGTGTATAAACAGCCGGCTGTAACCGCACCCCCAGCACTGACTGACAGCAGGCCCTAATGCTAAGCCGCTGTCAGTCAGTGCTGGGGGTGCGGTTACAGCCACCGTTTTCTATGCACAGAGCGGTGACTGAACCCACTCCGACGCCACCCCTATGACTGAATGCCTAATGCTGCCATGTGCAAATTGCCTCTTCAAACAAAGAGGACTTGTACTCTATAGCGCCACCTATTGGAAGTAGCGATCCTACAAGTCACAATCAACCCTTTAACGAGTCTTGTAATATGACTTAGGATAAAAGCCAAATCAGAATCTCCATTTGCAGACACGGTGTTTCGGACTATTGGTCCTTGTCAGTGTAAAGTAGGAGAGATCTGATTTGGCTAGATGAGAGGCTCTGGACTAAGGTCTAGGGGGTAAGGTTTCTCCTTGTGGAGAGTGACATACCAGCTCTGGCATGTCGAGGTAAGGTAATGCTGCCATGGAAATTCAGTCCCAGCCAGTACTGGCTGTATATTTTTGTGTTGATGGGGCTGTGAGTTTTCATTGTGTGACGAGATGTCATTTTTACTGGTACAATTTTTGGCATTATAATGTTATATACAATGTTTTTATCTTTATTTCTTTCAAATGGGACATGGAGTGTGAAGACAAAAAAAACAGCAATTTTGCATTTTTTATTTTTTTCTTTACAGTGCATACTGTATGGGATGCAGCAACATTATGTATTTCACTCTATTTTTGCATAAAAAAAAGTAATATATTTTAATTAAAAAAAAAAAAAAACAAGTACTGCAGTATATGGCGAAATGAACACTCTTTTGAACTCCATCCACAGGCTGAGCTTTATAGGAGTACATACAGGATGGGCCTTAGGTGGGCACCCGACTGCTATAGCAACTCATTGGCATCATGCGATCCGGCCGGAGAGGGGCTAATGGGCACCAGAATGTACTCCCTCACCGACATTGACACCGATTGCGGCATTTAAGTGATTGAACTGCAGCAATTGTAGCTAGCTCTGATCTCTGGTGTTAGAGGCAGATACCGGCATATAGTGTAGGCAGCACCCGCCAGCTCCAGTAGCATGATAATTATGTTGTGTAAATGTCATAGATTTTTATTAGAGATTTTAATGCAGATTTGCATCGAAATCTATGGCAGAGTTTTTTTTCTATTTCCAGTAGAAATAGCAAACTGACTTCAGTACATCAAAGATTATTGGAAAACAAAACACATGCCAAATGTAATAAAGTGACAGGCAAGAATACTAGAATACTTTACTTGCCCCTATACCAAGATTTTATGAGGTAGGAATGATTGTAATAAGATATAGGGATACGTGCGGATGTGGAGGATTACCACCACTGCTCGTTACTCATCTTTTTAGGAAGAGCTGTAGATGAATTGGCACTTTCTTGTAGCACTTTTGATAAAACTTTCCTAATAAGCATTACATATTTGCGGCATATCATCCAACATTAGTGGCGACACACACTTTTTAACAGACCACAGATTTACAATGACAAGTGTGCAGATTCCAGAATATTTTGAAAGTTGAAATATTTCATTCTCATCTGACAGCATACAAGAAGTATATATACATACATTAAACATACTTACTTATTTTTAATGCAGCAAATTGTCACAATTACTGCCAAAACTACAGCAACCGCTGAAGAGGCTGCAATCAGTATGATTTTTAAAACTGTAGAAAGAAAAAATATAAATATGTACAAGGATTCCATTTTTCTTTATCATAGAAATTACATTATGGTCTGACAATATATGAGATATCACTTTATAATTTGAATTTTAATGCACAATTTTCTTTAAATGTCATTGTACTTTCAGACAACTTTCCCTTTTTTGCACATTATATAGGAAATAAAATAATCTGCAAAACACTTTAGAAATAAGTTAGCCTTAAAAGGGAATCTGCTAGCAGGTTTTTTGCTATGTAATCTGACAGCAGCATGAGTTAGGGACAGAGACCCTGATTCTAGCAATGTATCACTTATAACTTCTGCACCCAGTAGTCACAGTTTCTCGGCTGGATATCTAGCAGAGCTCCGTTGTGTATAACCCCATCCACACTACAGCTTTCTGTGTAAATTGTACAGTGACCGAGAGCTGCTAATCAGTGGTGGGCGCGTGGTTGGACATGGAGGCACAAGGCCAATTATCCAGTAGTGATAATCTCCTGCTTTCAAAACACTGATTGTATTGAAACAGCAAAACAAGGCCTAATAAGTGACACATCACTGTAATCAGAGTCTCTGATTCAACATTATGGTGCGCTTAGATTACATACAAAAACCTTCTGACAGATTCCCTTTGAGATCACCATGCTGTGGGGGAAAAGAGCCTTATTACAGTGATGTGTCACTTACTGGGCTGTGCTTTGCTGTTCCAATACAATCAGTGTTTTTTCAGCAGGAGATTATCACTACAACACAACTGACCTCTTGCCTCTTAATCCAACCACACTCCCATCACCGATTGACAGCTTTCTGTGTACAAGGTATATTGACATGAAAACTGCTAAATCAGTGGTGTGGGCAGGGATATACACAGCTCAGCATTCTGAGCCCTGCTAGATCTGCAGCAGAGAAAACGGATTCTACCACTACTGCTGCACCCAGTAAACTAAGTGGTAAATCCCTAGAATCAGAGTCTCTGTTCATATCTTGTGCTGCTGTCACATTACATAGCAAAAATTTGCTGACAGATTGCCTTTAAAAGCCATGTGTCTCCCATCTGTAACTTGAATTACATCTTACAACAGGCAATATACAGCATCTCTAGCAGCACAGAGGACTGGATAACAGAAAATTGGGAAATGGTCTTTGTCTTTCTGCTCCTGCTGTTCTGTCAAGCAGGCATAGAAAAGTAGGCCTTCAATTAGGGGCAGGCAAGCTGTCGGATGAGAGCAATGCATGCTGGGAAGTAAGGGAAAGAAAATTCCAGCACCTATAGTGCTGTCAAAATGCAAATTCAGACCAACGGCCCACTTGAAAACAATAGTTGGTAGGTTACAGAGCATGAGAACCGGGCCACTTTATGGAAATGATAGACTGATATGTGCACCAAAAGAAGCTTGAAGCAAGGTATAAGGGCAGCAGGACTATGCTTTATCCAGGTTCTGTGCGAAAGGACAAGTACACTTTACAGCATCAGAAAAAGTATCACTGCATTAAATATAAGTTCTTAGTCTTTCATTTTAGTGGTCATTAATTAGTAGAATTTCGAACAGCCAAGGTTAGTCACGTGATATTTAGATTTAATCACACCTTTCTGCATAGTAGTTTTCACTACAATATAATTTGTTGATACTTAATGATCCAAGTGCACAAACGCTGCCGATACTACCACTATAAATTAGCCATCTTTCTATTTGCTATATAACTTTGACAGGAAAGGTGCATTTACACTGGAGGATTATTGGGAACCCTCGTCTGTTTTCATTATAATTGGCCTGTGGAAACAGGCTGCTGATCACCTAAATGCTTGTTTGTTCGGTGAAATTATTTTTAGGCTTGCTTAAAAATAATCATCCTCGGCCGCACATCATTTTAAATAAACAGGACAAGTGGTGTTGATAAATATGATATTCTATTCGCTCAGAACTATCGTATTAAAAGGAATCGGTCAGCAGATTTTTGCTTTGTAACCTGAGGACAGCATGATATGGGGGTTAAACACAGAATTCAATGAGGTGTCACTTATGTAGGTTTTATCTCCAGGATCCTATCATTGCTGGGACTACATCAGCGTGCGAGATCTAGTCCAACTTCACCACATCCTGTGATAAGCAGCTCACTGACAATATACAATGTACACAGAGAGCCTGGTGTGGGCGGGGTTAGCTTTCTGAGCTCTGCTTCATCCTACAATTAGGAACTGTGCGTCATAACTGCTGCACCCAATAACCTAAGTTGTACATCGTTGGAATCCTGGTCTCTGCCAACATCATACTGCTGTCAGATGAGGAAGCAAAAACCTGCTGACAGATTCCCTTTAATAATCATTCTTTGTGTATGGTCTTCGTGTCTAAACAGACCCCCAAATGACTGCTGATTGACATATATATATATATATATATAACCTACTAATGTTAATTTATTGAGGGTTGGCCTGCCTAAATTGCTGAATGGGGTCATTAATAAATTTTTTAAAAATATTGTGGGAAAATTAAATCATATCAGAGGTAGAAATCTACAGGCCCTGAGGCACGTTAGTCACACAAATCACTGCGTGGTCTCAGAAATACTTCCAGAAATCATTGTCTGTGAATGCTGCTCACCATACAAGCTATACTATCTTTTTGAATGAAATCTTTTAACTCCTTCAGTTTTACCATGGCAGTTTTGTTACATTCAAAGTTTTGGGGTGAATATTCTTTACAAGTGTGTTATGCTTTCTAATTTTTCAACCTAAAGTGGTCGTGTCTGACCATGCATCTGTCATATTCCATCTTTCAAATTACAGATTTCTAATTACTATACTCTGAATTAGACTAGAATTGGACTGGAATTTGACTGTAAGTTGACAGAATATGTAACCACTACCATGTTTCCTTTTCTTTTCACTTTCACCCCCATACTACTTACTTTCTTACTATTCCCTGTAATCTCCCCACCTAGTAAAGAAGTAGTCATTTCCCTCTCCATCCTCCCCAGCCATCTCACCTTTTCCTCAGAACTGTTCCTCCATGTACAATCCTTTTTCTCCGGACACACACGGCTAACACCATGTCTTATCCTGCTCCCACCTTCTAACGCTCTGTCTGTTAGGCCGGAGTCACACACAACTACAAAAAATCGGACCGTTTTAGTTGGTCGATTATCGGACCAAAATGTAATGAACAGACATCCGTCTGGCATCCGATTTTCCTGGAAGATGCGATTTAGTCGCATCTGACCATAGTTGTAACATCCGATTTACATCCGACTTGCGAGATTTTCTCGCAGGCTTGCAAAACGGACATATAATGGATCCAAATGAATAGTATTTAAATCACAAAAAAAAAATAGATATATACACATAGAACACACATATATATATATATATATATATATATATATATATATATATATATATATATTTATAGTTCATACACTTCTACATACTGTAATAGCCGCTAATTCAATTGCCGGCTTTTGTGAAAGTACAGACCCGACATGAAATGACACATGGTTTACATACAGTTAACCATGTCATTTCATGTATTTTGATATATGGTTTTCACTAACAATTACATGAGTGTATGTGTGTGAAATTTCACACATGTAGGGGTTAATTAAAGGTGTAAATTCGTTGAAAAAAAAATGCGTGGGCTTCCGCTGTATTTTCTCTACCAGACAGAAAAAGCAAGCGAGTGGGGGCAAATAATAATAGTCCAGGGAGGGTGCATTTATTTTGTGCCCCCCCTGGCTACTAACATCTGCCCTCAGACACCCCAGAAAAGGCAAATCTATAATTAGATTCGCCCTTTCTGGCACTTTGCCCGTCTATTCCCATTGCCCTGTAGCGGTGGCAAATGGGTTAATAAGGGGTTAAAGCCACCTTGCAATTGAAAGGTGACTTTAAGTCAGGTTAATAATTAGAGCTACAAGAGAAAAAGGTAGCACACTGTAGCGCTATAGCTTGCAAACACGAAATATGAAAAATATGAAAAATGAATTGCATCATTACCTTAGAAATATGAAAAATTGAGAAGTCTTAGCGCATAAGATGGCCAAATTATGTGAGCCTGATAGCCACGTCAAGGCTCTTCTCGTATATCAGGTCCTAATTAGGTCCTAATTTTTCATATTTTTCATATTTCGTGTTTGCAAGCTATAGCGCTACAGTGTGCCACCTTTTTCTTGTATCTATATGAGTTGGTGACTCTAGGTTTAGCACCTGTTCACACTGAATCTATGTTTGGATGTGCCGGTCAGTTTTTTGATATGTAATAATTGAGAGCTGTCAACTATACAACTATCAATTATTAATCCTATTGTATGAAAGAAAAATCAAACACACACACTTTAATAAAAAATAATTTTAATGAAATAAGCAAACAGTTTTTGACCATCTTTTATTTTCCTGCTAAAACCATTTCCTGTAATAAAAATAAAATAATAAAGCAAAATGATTCTTACTTATCCGATGCATAGTCAGGTCCCACGCTGTAATCCATCAGAAAGGGTTAATAGGTTACAGCTAGTAGGCGGCTAATGCTGCCTGCTGAGCTGTTACCCCTGAATGAATCAGTTCCTCTCCCGGCGAAAGGAGAGGAAGTGATTAATGTGTGAAGCTTAATTGATTTCTTCCCACTTTCACTTCAGGTCAGGTCACCCTGACCTGACCTGAAGTGAAAGTGGGAAGCAATCAATTAAGGTTCACACACTGATCACTTCCTCTCCTGTCGCCGAGAGAGGAACTGATTCATTCAGGGGATTTCAGCTGAGCACAAAATTATGGTCCAAAACTGTGTCTTTATTTAATTAAAAGGATTAATAATTAATGTGTGTGTTTTTTTTTCCTTTCATACAATAGGATTAATAATTGAGAGTTGTCAAATTGACAACTCTCAATTATTAACCTGGCTTAAAGTCACCTTTCAATTGCAAGGTAGCTTTAACCCCTTATTAACCCATTCGCCACCGCTACAGGGCAAAGGGAATAGAAGGGCAAAGTGCCAGAAAGGGTGAATCTAATTATAGATTTGCCATTTCTGGGGTGTCTGGGGTCAGATGTTAGTAGTCAGGGAGGGCACAAAATAAATGCACCCTCCCTGGGCTATTATTATTTGCCCCCACTTGCTTGCTTTGTCTGTGTGGTGGAGAAAATACAGCGGGAGCCCACGCATTTTTTTCAACGAATTTACACCTTTAATTAATACCTACATGTGTGAAATTTCACACACATACACTCATGTAATTGTTAGTGAAAACCATATATCAAAATACATGAAATGACATGGTTAACTGTATGTAAACCATGTGTCATTTCATGTCGGGTTCTGGAAATTCACAAAAGCCGGCAATTGAATTAGCGGCTATTACAGTATGTAGAAGTGTATGAACTATAAATATATGTATATATATATATATATGTCACAATACTGCCCAGTACTCAGATGGGCAGAACAACTGTTAAGAGGAGACTTTGTGCAGCAGGCCTTCATGGTAAAATAGCTGCTAGGAAACCACTGCTAAGGACAGGCAACAAGCAGAAGAGACTTGTTTGGGCTAAAAAACACAAGGAATGGACATTAGACAAGTGGAAATCTGTGCTTTGGTTTGATGAGTCCAAATTTGAGATCTTTGGTTCCAACCACCACCAGGCAAGAAATCACACTTATTACACCTGACAGGGCACACCGGTGAAGTGAAAACCATTTACGGTGACTACCTCTTGAAGCTCATCAAGAGAAAGCCAAGAGTGTGCAAAGCAGTAATCAAAGCAAAAGGTGGCTCCTTTGAAGAACCTAGAATATAAGACATATTTTCAGTTGTTTCACACTTTTTTGTTAAGAATATAATTCCACATGTGTTAATTCATAGTTTTGATGCCTTCAGTGTGAATGTACAATTTTCATAGTCAAGAAAATACAGAAATATCTGAATGAGAAGGTGTGTCCAAACTTTCGGTCTGTACTGTATATATGTGTCACAATGATATATATATATATATATATATATATATATATGTATTCTATGTGTGTATATGTATTGATTCTATTATTTATTAAAGCTGTCAGTGAATTACCGGCTTTTGTAAAGGACACCGGTGCGATTTAATCGCAAGTCACACGTGCGGTCCGTTTGTAATCCGATTTTTCATCGCTCCCATAGACTTGCATTGGCGATAGTCGACCCACAATCGGTGACAATCGCAGCATGCTGCGATTGCACTCGGACGTTTAAAACGGACCACAAAAAATCTGATACTGGTAGCTGCTCCATAGATTAACATAGGTCCGACTGCAATGCGATATTTCATCGCATTGCAGTCGTCCGATTTTGTCGCCAGTGTGACGCCAGCCTTACTCCTCATTGCTGGTGACATATCCCCAAATCCTGGCCCTCCTCAACATATCCCCACACTCACTTCTAACGCCCTGCCACGATCCTCAAGACATTTTCGCAACCATGATAACCTCATACCCATTCACCTAACCCCCACTCCCCAGGTTCCACTACCTGGGGCACTATGGAACGCACGCTCTGTCTGCAATAAACTGTCATTTATCCATGACTTGTTCATCACCAACAAACTCTCCTTCCTTGGCATCACCGAAACCTGGCTCACCCCCTCTGACTCAGCCTCACCAGCTGCACTCTCATACAGTGGATTCCACCTATCTCACACTCCCCGCCCCAGCAACAAACGTGGTGGAGGAGTTGGTTTGCTCCTGTCTGATACCTGCTCCTTTACCCCAATTCCACTACCCCCCTCCGCTACTATTCCCTCGTTTGAGGTGCACTCCGTCCGCATCTACTCCCCTCTCCAACCTCTAGCTGGCTGTCATCTACCGCCCCCCAGAACTAGCCATCTCCACCTTTCTTGACCATTTAACCACCTGGCTACTTCATTTCCTCTCTGCTGACATCCCCACTATTATCATGGGTGACTTCAACATCCCCATTGATGCTTCCACCCCAGCTGCCTCTAAACTTTTATCGCTCACTGCCTCCTTTGGCCTTACTCAATGGTCCTCTGCGGCCACTCACAAAGATGGTCACACACTGGACCTTATCTTCACCCGCCTCTGCTCCCTTACTAATCTCACTAACTCACCCCTGCCTGACCACAACCTACTGACATTCTCTTACCTCTCGTCTTCCAGTGCACAACCCCCACTCCACAAACTCACTCACCCTCGCAGAAATCTCAAGCACCTCAATTTACCATTGCTCTGAGTCCCTCATCCCTCTTACAGACATATATTCACTTCATGACACAGATTCTGCTGCCACCTTTTATAACACTACAATAACAGCAGTACTTGATTCGGCCGCCCCCCTCACACATAGCAAAACTTGCACAATCAACAGGCAGCCCTGGCTGACCAGCCTCACCAAAGAACTGAAACAGGCTTCCAGGGCTGCTGAGCGGAGATGGAAAAAATCCCGCTCTGCCGAACACTTAACCGCATACAAGCAGTCCCTCACCAGCTTCAGAAGACACCATGACAGAAGATCAGCTCTCCACCCTCCTATCAAGATCACACCTCACCACTTGCATGCTTGACCCGCTCCCATCCCACCTCATCCCTAGCCTCGCCACAGTCTTCACCCCTACTCTAACACTTCTTCAACCTCTCACAAATGGTGTCTTCTCCTCATCCTTCAAACATGCCTCGATCACACCCATTCTCAAAAAGACCTCCCTTGACCCATCCTCTGTGTCTACCTATCGCCCGATATCTCTTCTCCCTTATGCCTCAAAACTACTGGAACAGCATGTCCATCTTGAACTGTCCTCCCACCTCTCATCCTGCTCCCTCTTTGACCACTTACAATCAGGCTTCCAACTGCATCACTGTTGTGAATATGTTGGAGGCGGCTTCTGAGCTGGGGCTCCCTCCGGTGGTTGCTGAGGGTAATGAACTGATTAATGAATGGCCTTCAGCTGGCGCTGAATGGTAGGATATAAGTGGCCTTAGTTGCCAGCAGCCTTGCCGGTTATCAATTGTTCTTCTGGTCTTGCTTGAAGCACTGCTAGTTTCCTGCTCTTCTTCAGATAAGTGTTTGCTGTTTTTTTTTCTCTGTTTGATTTTCTCTGCTGGTTTGCTGCCTGCAGTGGACTGCAGCCTGTCCCCTTTTGGGGGTCTGGCGCTGCAATTGTGCTCCGTTTGTGTCTGCACTTTTGCTTTGCTCTTTTGTTACTTTTATTTGCTGAATAGCGTTTTGTTACACCAGAGATCTGATTTAGGTGGAACAGGTCGTGTGATCTCAGGTTTTTTGGCAATCAGAAGTGTTGATATTTTTGTTAGGGTTTTTGTTGGATTGCAGTCAGAATTCTTTCCTGTACTTTTCTGTCTAGACAGATTGGACCCCAGCGTTTGCTCATTCTATTTTCTGTCTGTGTCCGTGCTTTCTTCTTGTCTAACCGCCATTACATGTTTGGGGGCTTCCTATTTTCTTTGGGGATCTGCTCCGGGGCAGATAGCTTTCATCTTTCTGCCTTTAGGTGTAGTTATCTCTCAGACTGTGACGAGGCGTCTAGGATCAACATAGGAACGCTCCACGTCTACCTCTAGTTGTGTGGTTAGTTCAGGTTACTGCAATCCAATAGGTTCCAGCCTCTCTGGTGTATTACCGCTTCTGCTATTTTTTGCCATTTCTCCTCAGTTACCGAAACCTAACACATCACTCAACTGAAACTGCCCTAACTAAAGTCACCAACGACCTACTAACCGCCAAGAGCAAGCGACACTACTCTGTCCTCCTTCTCCTGGACATGTCTTCTGCCTTCGACACTGTGGACCATTCCCTCCTGCTACAGATTCTCTCATTTCTTGGCATCACAGGCTTGGCCCTATCCTGGATCTCATCATATCTAACAAACCGAACATTCAGTGTCTCCCTCTCCCACAGTACCTCCTCACCTCGCCCCCTGTCTGTCGGTGTTTCTCAAGGCTCAGTTCTAGAACCCCTACTCTTCTCCATCTATACCTTCGGCCTGGGACAGCTCATAGAATCCCATGGTTTGCAGTATCATCTCTACGCCGATGACACGCAGATCTACCTGTTGTGAATGTGTTAGAAATGAATTCTGAGCAGAGGCTCTCTCTGGTGGTTGCAGACAGTGCTGAACCGTTCAATGAGGATTGGCAATCAGGAGTTACAGACTGGTCTTATATAAGGGAGG
The DNA here is from genome assembly GCA_033576555.1 of Oophaga sylvatica. Taxonomy (NCBI): domain Eukaryota; kingdom Metazoa; phylum Chordata; class Amphibia; order Anura; family Dendrobatidae; genus Oophaga; species Oophaga sylvatica. The sequence goes on from JARQOD010000006.1 coordinate 104,929,071, forward strand.
TTCCTTCCCATCATGGTTGCCGGTGATCAATTGTTCTTGTCTCAACTTTGGTTCCTGGTTCACTTGGAAGCTTGCTGAGTCTTGCCTGCATCTTCTGCTATCAGATAAGATATTTTCTGCTTTTATTTTTGTGCTTGCTTTTTGCATTGTTCCCTGCACTTCTGTGGAGGTCAGCCAGGTCCCCTCTGGGGGCTTGTGCTCCTCTCAGTTTATCTGAGCCACTGTTATTTGTTCATTTGCCTTTTCCAGTTTTTTCAGTGGCTGCGGCTTAGTTTTGTGACACCAGAGAACTAATTTAGGTGGTAGAGGTCGTGTGATCTCAGGTGTTTTTGCAATTAGTAGCGTTGGTATTTTTTAGGGTTTTTTGGATTGCAGTAAGTGTCCTTCCTATCCTTTTCTGTCCAGGTAGATTGGGCCCCAACGTTTGCTCATACTATTTTCTGTCTTTGTCTGTATTTCCTCTTGTCTAACCGCCATTACATGTTTAGGGGCTTCCTATGTTCTTTGGGGATCTGCTCCGGGGCAGATAGCTTTCCTCTTTCTATCTTTAGGTGTAGTTAACCTCTCAGGCTGTGACGAGGCGTCTAGGACCTACGTAGGAACGCTCCACGGCTGCCTTTAGTTGTGGTGGTTAGTCAGGGTACTGCAATCCAGTAGATTCCAACCTCTCTGGTGTATTGCCGTTTTTGCCTGCTCTCCTCAGCTACCAAATCATAACATCTACCTATCTGGAACTGACCTCACCTCCTTACTGACCAAAATCCCACAATGTCTGTCTGCTATTTCCGCTTCTCTGCTCGCTTTCTAAAGCTGAACATGGACAAAACAGAATTCATCATCTTTTCCAATCTCACTCTACCCCCCCACCAGACCTATCCATCAATGTCAATGGCTGCTCACTTTCCCCAGTCCCGCATGCTCGGTGCCTCGGGGTGATCCTTGACTCTGCCCTCTCTTTCAAGTCACATGTCCAAACCCTTGCCTCCTCCTGCCGACTCAAAAATTTTTCCCGGATCCGTACATTCCTTGACCATGAAACTACAAAAACCATAGTGCATGCCCTCATAATTTCCCGCCTCAACTACTGCAACCTCCTACTCTCTGGCCTCCCCTCTAGCATTCTGGCACCACTCCAATCCATCCTGCACTCTGCTGCCCGACTAATCCACCTGTCTCCCCGTTATTCCCCAGCCTCTCCTCTCTGCCAAGTCCTTCATTGGCTTCTGAACGTCCAGAGGCTCCAGTTCAAAACCCTAACTATGACATACAAAGCCATCCACAACCTGTCTCCTTCATACATCTGTGACATGGTCTCCCGGTACATACCCACACGCAACCTTCGATCCTCTCAAGATCTCCCCCTCTACTCCCCTCTTATTTCTTCTTCCCACAACCGCATACAAGACTTCTCCAGTGCCTCCCCCATACTCTGGAACTCTCTACCCCAACACATCAGACTCACGCCTACCATGGAAACCTTCAAAAAGAACCTGAAGACCCACCTCTTCCAACAAGCCTACAACCTGCAGTGATCCTCAGTCTACTGAACCACCGCACGACCAGCTCTACCCTCTCCTAGTGTATCCTCACCCATCCCTGTAGACTGTGAGCCCTTGCGGGCAGGGTCCTCTCTCCTTCTGTTCTTGTGTGTGCCTTGTATTGCTCACGTTTATTGTACTTGTCTATATTTGCCCCTTTTCACATGTAAAGGACCATAGAATAAATGGCACTATAAAAATGTATAATAATAATAATAATAACTATTTAAACTATTCGATTAGTGTGGGCCCAGATTATTAGAACCACCACCAGTCAACAGAACAGGGATCCAACAGTTGGTAATACTCTGATCTGAAAGTTATCTTTCATGAAGAGTGTAGATGATAATTTGTTCAAACTGGAATTTCCTGATTAAAAGGAAACCTTTCAGACTGATCACACAGTCCCATCTGCAGGCATAATGCTACAGAACATGCTGATTGTCTTTACCTATACTTGGGAATTATTGTATCTATTCTGCTATTACTGGTCACTGAATTGTTGCAAGTGTTGCCTTGGCTTTCTGGACTTTGCCTTTAGAACACCATCTGTTGGACCCTCTTAGGGTATGTTCACACTGGGCGTTTTTGCTGCTTTTTTATGCTAATTTTCTGCTGCTTTTTACAACACCACCAAAGTCTGAGATTTCAGAAATCTCATGCACACAGTTTTTTTTTTGTCATCAGGATTTTGTACTTTGCGTTTTTTTTTTTTTTTACACAGAGCATGTCACTTTTCAGCATTTTTTGCAGCGTTTTTCACCCATTGACTTGATTGTATGGTGAAAAATCACTGCAAATACAGAGGTTGACTTTTTTTGCAGCGTATTTGCTGCAGAAAAGTGAAGGACAGCAGGATGTGACATCAGTCAGCTCCGCTACATCTAGATGGCAAGCTGCATGGTTGCATGATCCGTCCATACAGCTGGTCATCCAGCAGAGCGGACCCAAAGCCCATTCACTTGAATGGTGGGACTGACAATTCAGTGTTTGACACGCTGTCATATGCATGACAGTGCAGAAAACACCGCTTCTGAACGGTGGTGAAACCATCCCCATTGGTCAGAGAGCCGCGGTTCCCATGCTGTCAAAAGAGTGTGATCGGAGGTATAAAGTTTGTAAAGTCTGTGATAAACCAAAAACAAAAAACAACAATATTCCTCATCTCTCCGTCGTTCTGTCCCTTGCCGTAATCCATATCTGGAGGAGAAATAGTTTTCAACCTGGACGGTTCCAAGATGCAACTGTCCAGGCTGAGAACTACTGGTGAATGAGCTGCTGCGAGAGCAGCCTCAGTGACTAGCGGTGACATCACTGAGGCTGCGTTCCCAGCTGGCTTGAACTGCGTTGACCTCGGTAAGATCACCGCTAGAACCGTGAGAAAGTCGCATGGTGCAGAGGTGAGTTCACCGCAGTTGCAATACACCGCAGTTCAGGCCGGCTGGGAATGCAACCTCAGTGACGTCACCGCTAGTCACTGATGCTGCTCATTCACCAGTAGTTCTCAGCCTGGATGGTCGCTTCTTGATACCATTCAGGTTAAAAACTATTTCTCCCCCAGACATGGATTACGGCGTGGGACAGAACGACAGAGAGGTGAGGTATGTACTTGTTTTTTGTTTTGGTTTATTACAGGAGAACGAGGGCTTTGGTGGAATTAGGCGATGTTGGAAGTATGGTTTAACTAAGATTATTAAAGGAGTCTGTCATTTTTTCAATTAAAGGACTTTATTCTGGGTGTCTGTGTTTTTATACATTGTTACGATGGGTTTAGTAATGGAGGCGGTTTATTGACACCTCTCTATTACTAACCTCAGGGCTTGATGTCACCTGACAATACAAAGGTGACATCAACCCCCCAACTATCACCCCACTTGCCACCGCTACAGGCCAAATGGGAAGAGGGAGGCTAAGTGCCAGAATTGGAACATATTATAGGTGCACCTTCTCTGGGGTGGCTGAGAGCTGATGTTTTTAACCTGGAGGGGGGCAGTATCCAGACCATGGCCCCTTCCTAGTCTATTAATATCAACCCACAGCTGTCTGCATAGCCTTTACTGGTTATTAATTATAGGGGGATCCTACATCATTTTTTTAGAATCCCCCATTTTAATAGCCAGTAAAGGCTAGGTATACAGCTGTGAGATTATATTAATAGCCTGGGAAGTGCCATCGGTATTACTCCCTTCCCCGGCTATAAATATCTGCCTCTAGCTGTCAGCTTTCCATCTGCTGGTTACGAATATTGCGTGGGAGCCCACACCATTTTTTTTCCAAAAAATCATCTTTTATTAATTAAATAAATGTACAGTAAGCTGCACACACACTCTACTAATTTTATTTGTCACTGACATCTGTATATCTACCTATTCTATTTGTATTTACTGTATGTAATTAATCTCTTCTATCTTGTCGCCTCCTATAGTAATTTTACACTACACGGCTGCTGAATTGCAGGCTTTTATTCTATCTAATATATATGTGTGTGTGTGTGTGTGTGTGTGTGTGTGTGTGTGTGTGTGTGTGTGTGTGTGTGTGTGTGTGTGTGTGTGTGTCACTGACATCTACAGTATATATCTATTTTATCTATTCTATTATAACATGGCACGCTGTGATTTTACTGTACATGGCAGATGAATTGCCAGCTTTTCAAATGATCTAGAGAGGTATGGTTCTACAAGAAGTAGTTTTTTTTTCTCTGGTGGCACTCAACTTTATTAGCATGCACAAAGAGACAAGTTAGCCCCAAAAACAGCATGAAAAGAAACGCACCAAAACCGCAACAAAAAAAATCACAAATATGCACCAAAACATGCGTTTTTGCAGCAGCTTTTTTCCTGCCAGGAAATCAGGTTTTGCTGCAGAAAAAACACACAGCAAAAACGCCCAGTGTGAACTTACCCTTGGTGCTGTTATGATCAATTTTAATGATCGCAGCATGAACATGGAATACAAATGTGATGTATCAAACCCTTAGACAAACGAATACACCTGATCTTGTGTCTTTATCATACCTGGGGATACTTGGCTGAAGGTAATAGACCATGATAGCTTAAGCTTCTTTGTTAATGGCCATGGTTTGCAGTTGGAAATGTTCACCCAAAATGCAGAGTATATCTCCAATGCACCTGGTAGTTGTTCATCCTCTCTTCGTGCTATGCCTGACCCATCACCTATCTCTTCTTTTATTTTGACATATGCGTGGTTCACTTCACAAGATATGTCCATCATGTCTTGTCCAAATTTTAGCCTCCCAAATTGTTTTTTAGGCAAATTTATACTCCATGAAACAGACACATGATCTGGAAGACCATAATCCCAGTTTGGTGTTTGTAGGTAAATGGTGTCTTCAGTTTTCGGAGACACAGTGAATATGCACTCCTCTGAAAAGAAAAAACAAAATATCAATGATTAACCCCTTCCTGACAGGAGGAATTTTCATTTTTTGCTTTTTTGTTTTTTGCTCCCCTTCTTCCAGAGGCATAACTTTTTTATTTTTGGTCAATATGCCCATGTGAGGGCTTGTTTTTTGCAGGACAAGTTGTACTTTTGAACAAAACTATTGGTTTTTAACATATTGTGTACTGAAAATTTGAAAAAAATTCCAAGTGCGGTGAAATTGCAAAAAAAAGTGCAATCCCAGTTTTTTTTTTTTTTTTTTACTATATTCACTAAATGCTAAAACTGATTAAAACTGACCTTCTATTTGGATTCTCCAGGTCATTACGAGTACATAGATACCAAACATGTCTAGGTTCTTTTTTATCTAAGTGGTGAAAAAAAAATCCACAATTTGTTTAAAAAAGAAAAAAATGCGCCATTTTCCGATACCTGTAGTGTCTCCATTTTTCATGATATCAGGTTGGGTAAGGGCTTATTTTTTGGGTGTCGAACTGATGTTTTAATGATACTATTTTGGTGCAGATATAATCTTTTGATCACCCGTTATTGCATTTTAATGCAATGTTGCGGCGACCAAAAAAATGTAATTCTGGCGTTTTGACTCTTTCTCGTTATGTCATTTAATGATCAGGTGAATTTTTTTTTTTATATTGATAGATCGGGAGATTCTGAAGGCGGCGATACCAAATATGTGTATGCTTGATTTTTTTTATTGTTTTATTTTGAATGAGGAAAAAAGGGGGGTGATTTGAACTTTATTTTTTTTTATATTTTTTAAAACATTTATTTTTTTTTTTTTTACTTTTGGCATGCTTCAATAGTCTCCATGATCAGATCGCCTGTATGTAGCAGAATTGCTGGCTTGCTATGAGTGCCGACCACCAGGCTGCGCTCACAGCATTCTGGCATTGACAACTATAGGGGTCTGTTGGAGACCTCAGGTTGTCATGCCAACCCATCGGTGACCCGCAATAACATAACGGGGATCACTGATGTGCAGGATTTCCGGCGCGCTTGCCGGAAGCGAGTGTTAAATGCCACTGTCAGAGTTTGACAGCGGCATTTAACTAGTTAACAGCCACGGTTGGATCACGATTCCACCCGCGACTGTTACAGGCACATGTCAGCTGTTCAAAACAGTGCCGGAGCCCACATCAAAGGGGCAGTGTTGGACATCGGTGTACTATTATGCCTGATGTCGGAAGGTGGTTAAAAAGTCAAATAGAATATAATTATATAAAATATGTAAAAAAGCCAATTGGAATATAAAATAGAAACTGTGTATATTTTGAAATAAAATAAAGATTGAAACCCTGTAGTATAGAAAATCATTAGAACATTTCTGCATTATTAACAAGCATTGCCATCAAAACTCAAATATATCGCTAGTAATTATATACCTGTCAGCCATCATTTTAAACCAGGGTTCCCCAACTCCAGTCCTCAAGGCCCACCAACAGATCATGTTTTCAGGATTTCATTTGTATTGCATCAGGATTTCCTTAGTATTGCATCACCTGTGCAATACAAAGGAAATCCTGAAAACATGATCTGTTGGTGGGCCTTGAGGACTGGAGTTGGGGAACCCTGCTTTTAACCATCAAGTCACCTTAAATCCACCTAACATTGTGTAGGTCCCCTTTATGCTGCTAAAACAGACATTGAGACATAAATTCTACAAGATCTCTGTAGAGGTCTTGTGAGATCCAGCATTTTTTTTATTTTATATTTTTAAAGGGAATCTGTCAAATGGTTTTTGCTACCTCATCTGAGAGCAGCATAATGAAGGAAAAGAGGCCCTGAATCCATCAATGTATCATTTAGTTTACTGAGTGCAGCAGTTGTGACACAGAGTTTTTAGATTACCAAAGCTCTGAAGCTGCCCCCACCTACACCACAGCTTTCTGTGTACATTATCTATTGACAGCAAGCTGGTTGTATGCCGCAATATATATTAATGGTATGCACTGCATTCATTGGAAGCAAACAGCTGAATGATACAATCCCTACCTCTGCTATCTGTCTTGAATGCCGCAATATATATTAATGGTATGCACTCCATACTTCTGCTTGCTGCCAACCACTGCTTTACCATCTTGCAACATAGTTTAATGTGCCTGGTAAAGCTTTGGTATAATTCATTTTTGCACTGTGTTTAAAATACTTACTGCTTCATATCCTGTGACTTGGGCCTCTCTAGATCTTATCAGGTGGAAGGTGCTAAAGCATATAGATGTTGCCAGGTTGCCTTTGATGATCTAACCACCCCCTGGTGTGCTGGCCCCAGCTGCCAAATTATCCCAAAGCAGCTCCCACAATCCCACTTTCCTGACCCTGTAGTGTGGGCTATATATTTAGGACTAGTCTAAAGGGTATGCCACACTGAACAATATCGCTAACGGGATCGCTAAAAAACGTCACTATTTAGCGATCCCGTTAGCGATGTTGTTCAGTGCGGCAGCTTCCAGCGACGAGCTTCCTGCTGTGATCTCGCTCGTCGCTGGAATCGCTCCGGACCTATTTTATCGTCGGCGCTCCCGCTGGGTAAGTATATATCGCTAGTGTGGCACCTTTTCTTAGCGATTTAGCGGTACTTTTGTACCGCTAAAGTCGTTAAGAAGATCGCTAACGGCGATAGCGTCGTTAACTATATCGCTAAATGTGGCCGCATTTAGCGATATAGAAACAATCCCGCTAGCGATCGCATTAGTATGCGTCGTTATTGTGATCGCTAGCGGGATTGTTTAGTGTGGCAGTACCTTAAGGAGTGCACGCAGTGTGGGGTGCAGCACCCAAGCTTCCCAGAAGCAAAGCATCACAGAAGATAAGCATCGTGTAAACGGCAGTTATCCATGGCAGTTATTCAGGGCTGGAATCAGGTACCCCACACTTTGCTTTCTTTTTAATTATGTACTTTATCTCTATCCTCCTGTGTTCCCTTGCCATCCACATTCACCGCCCCATCCCCCCTCCATCACGACTCATACACATCAGCCCCTCTATACTTCCCTCTCCCATGTACAGTTCCCATGCACTCCTCACCTTCCTGAGAAACCTCAGCCCATCTTGCCCAAACACTTCACAGAAAAAACCTACTTACAACTCCAACAACTACCTGCTCTTTATCTTCCTACTCCTACTGATTTCAGGGGACATCTCCCCCAACCCTGGTCCACCATCCCCCAACCTCAATCCCTACCCTACCTCATATCGAAACCATAATAATCTTATTAATATTACTTGCACTCCCTCATCTCCTTCTTTCAATTGTGCCCTCTGGAATCCACGGTCTGCATGCAACAAGCTATCCTTCCTGCACAACTACTTTCTGAACAACTCTCTTCATCTGTTGGCCCTCACTGAAACCTGGATTCAGGATTCTGACACGGTCTACCCTGCTGCTATTTCCTATGGTGGCTTACAGTTCTCCCATTCCCCAAGACATGGTGGTCGAGTTGGCATACTCCTGTCCCACAATGCACTTTCCAGGTCATCCCCCCAATTCCATCACTCTCATTCCCTTCTTTTGAGGTCCACACCATCAGGCTCTTCCTTCCCCTGTCCCTCAGAGTAGCGGTCATATATCGGCCCCCAGGCTTGCCCACCCGGTTCCTTTACCACTTCTCAGCCTGGCTGCCGCACTTCATGTCCTCAGAACTACCAACCCTTATCCTTGGAGACTTCAACATCCCCATTAACAGCCCTACTTCCACATCTGCATCTCAACTTCTATCACTAACCACTTCTCTAGGCCTCTCACAGCTTTCAACCTCTGAGACACACAAGGATGGTAACACCCTTGACCTGGTCTTTGTCCGCCTCTGTTCAATCTCCCACCTAAATAACTCACCGCTTCCACTCTCAGACCACAACATTCTCTCATTCATCCTCACAAATCGTCGACCACCCCAGTGCACTCCTACCTACCACACATTCAGAAACCTACAAGCCATTAACCCTCAGACACTTTCACATTCCCTACACTCATCGCTGTCCCCAATCTCCTCTTTTTCTTGTCCTAATCTGGCTGTTCATCACTACAATGACACTCTTAGAAGCACCCTTGACCAAGTAGCACTGCTCACCCTCAGAACTTCCAAACACACAGTAAAACATCCCTGACTCACATTGCAAACTCAACTTCTTCAGCGATGCTCTAGGAGTGCTGAACGCCTTTGGAGAAAAACCCGCACACCAGAAGACTTCATTCACTTTAAATTCATGTTAAGAACTTATAACGCTGCTCTTCACCTCGCCAAACAGACCTACTTCACCACCCTGATCTCCTCACTAGCCAACAACCCCAAGAAACTTTTTGACACTTTTCACTCCCTCCTCAGGCCAAAAGCACAAGCCCCTATCACAGACATTTGTGCTGACGACCTGGCCTCCCACTTTATAGAAAAAATAGATACTATCCGTCAGGAAATCTGCTCTCAACCACCAAGTGCTGTGACTCCCATCCCTCCCTGCATTTCCCCTGGCTCAATTTCCACATTTGATCCCATCACAGAAGAAGAAGTCTCCAGACTCCTCTCTTCCTCTCGTCCGACTACATGCACTACCGACCCCATTCCCTCACACCTCCTCCAGTCTCTCTCTAGTTGTCACAAATCACCTAACTACAATCTTTAATCTCTCACTCTCCTCTGGCATTTTCCCATCCTCCTTCAAACACTCCATCATTACTCCACTACTAAAGAAACCCGCTCTCGACCCTTCCTGCACAAACAACTACAGACCGGTCTCCAATCTCCCCTTCATCTCTAAACTTTTGGAGCGCCTAGTCTACTCCTGCCTTACCCGTTACCTCTCCACTCACTCCCTCCTAGACCCTTCACAGTCCGGCTTCCGACCCCTACATTCGACTGAAACTGCACTCATCAAAGTGACCAATGACCTTCTGACAGTAAAACGTAACAGTGACCACTCTCTGCTCATTCTTCTCGACCTTTCTGCAGCTTTCGACACGGTTGACCACAGTCTCCTACTGTCTAGGCTCCAGTCACTAGGTATTAAGGACACTGTTCTCTCCTGGTTCTCCTCCTATCTTTCTGACCGCTCCTTCAGTGTTTCGTTCTCTGGCTCCACGTCATCTCCTCTTCCTCTCACTGTCGGTGTACCCCAGGGCTCAGTCCTTGGCTCCCTTCTCTTCTCTCTCTCTACACGGCCCCAATTGGACAGACCATCAGCAGATTTCGCTTTCAGTACCATCTTTATGCTGATGACACACAACTATACACGTCATCCCCCGACCTTACCCCCGCTGTACTACAGAACGCCACCGACTGTCTGTCCGCAGTCTCCAACATCATGTCCGCTCTCTATCTGAAACTTAACCTCTCCAAAACTGAACTCCTTCTGCTCCCGCCGTCTACTAACCTCCCTAAATCTGACATTTCCCTCTCCGTGGGCAGCACCATAATAAACCCCCCGGCAGCAGGCTCGCTGTCTGGGTGTTATGTTTGACACCAATCTCTCCTTCACCTCCCTTATACAATCTCTTGCCCACTCTTGCCGCCTACACCTAAAGAACATCTCTAGAATCCGCCCTTTTCTCACCATGGAAACAACAAAAACCCTCACTGTAGCATTGATCCACTCCCGCCTGGACTACTGCAATGCTCTATTACTTGGCCTCCCCATTACTCGACTATCCCCTCTCCAGTCCATCCTTAATGCAGCAGCCAGGGTCATCCATCTGGCTAATCGGTATTCGGACGCGTCCGCTCTTCGCCAGTCCTTACACTGGCTGCCCATTCATTATAGGATCTAATTCAAAGTACTTGTTCTCACCCACAAAGCTCTCCACAGTGCAGCACCCCCCTACATCTCCTCCCTCATTTCTATCTATCGGCCTAACCGACTGCTGCGCTCTGCAAATGACTTTCGACTAACCTCTGCACTAATCCGTACCTCCCACTCCCGACTCCAAGACTTCTTCCGCGCTGCACCAATCCTCTGGAATGCTCTACCCCAAGAAATTAGGACTATCCACAATTTGCATGGTTTCATGCGCTCCCTCAAAACACATCTGTTCAGAGCGGCCTATCACATTCACTAATCAAAGTCATTTTATGTGTAAGTGTGTGTGTGTGTGTAGCCCATTCACTATCTCCATCCATCCCTCACTCCCTCAAGATGGCTGGACCATCATTGTAAATGCACCATTGTATATACACACCTGTACTTTATATCTCCCCCACCTCATTGTAGATTGTAAGCTCTCACGAGCAGGGTCGTCTTATTTTGCTTTAATTATTGTATTGTTAACGTTGTTACTTATGACTTGTGTTTTGAAACTGTTAAACTGTAAAGCGCTGCGGAATATGATGGCGTTATATAAATAAAGATTATTATTATCATCATCAGAGAAAGGGACAATGTACGGAAACAACAGCACACAGTAGTAAGTGACACATCCCTGATATCTGTATCTCAGCTACTACATTGCGCTGCTCTCAGATTACAAAGCTAAAACCTTCTGACAGATTCCCTATAAGTTGTGAGAATCAGCCTACAAGAAATTGCTTTTCTGGCACATCCCACAGATGCTCAACTGGAAAAATCAAGTCAAAAACTATCTCCATATTCCTCAAATTATTCCTGAACAATTTTTGCAGTTTGACGGGGTGAAATATATTGCTGTAAAAGGCCATATATATTAAGGCCATGAAGGGTGTACCCTGTCTGTGACAATAATTGGTGGTATACATCCAGGGCCGGCTCCAGGTTTTTATGGGCCCCGGGCAAAAGAGTCTCAGTGGGCCCCCTTAACACAGACCACGATTCATGATGCACAGATACTGCAGAGAAATATGGGTATAGCACAACGCCAAACACTTCTCTTCTTCCATTACATGACTGATACCTATTGTAAATTGTGCAATAGCTCAAAAACCACCAAATCCTCACAGCGCACAGTACAGACTGGACAGTACAGTCCTCCATACAATATTATGGGCACCACATAGTCTCCCCCTCATCACCCATATAATACCCCATGCAGGATGTCACCCCGCCATCCCCCATATAATGCTCCATACAGAATACTGGACCCAATATAATGCTTCTTACAGAATACTGGACCCAATATAATGCTCCATACAAAATATGGAGCTCTCCTCTACACTGTGCTGCGTTCTGCACTGTTACGGCTCAGGAAAGGGCGCTGTGGAAAGACTCCCCATTATCATCATCATTGCCTGCCCATTATCATCATCATTGCCTCCCCATCATCATTGCCTCCCCATCATCATCATCATCATAGCCTCCCCATCATCATCATCGCCTCCCCATCATCATCATCGCCTCCCCATCATCATCATCGCCTCCCCATCATCATCATCATCGCCTCCCCATCATCATCATCGCCTTCCCATCATCATCATCGCCTCCCCATCATCATCATCGCCCTCCCCATCATCATCATCGCCTCCCCATCATCATCATCGCCTCCCCATCATCATCATCATTGTCTCCCCATTAATATCATCATCATCATCATTGCCTTCCCATTATCATTGCCTCCTCATCATCATCATTATCATTGCCTCCCCATTAATATCATCATCATCATTGCCTTCCCATTATCATTGCCTCCCCATCATCATCATCATTATCATCATTGTCTTCCCATCATCATTGCCTTTGCCTCCTCATCACCATCACTGCCTCCCCCCACCACCATCACACATACAGCACCGCAGCACTCTCTCACATACACACACGCAGGCACATACACACACACCTCACCTGTCCGGCGTCCGCCCTCTCTGCCACAGCCGGCCGCTGAATGAGGACTTCATTCAGCGGCGCTGCTGTGAGAGAGGAAGCGCCGGCGCCCCCTGGATCCCGGAGCTGCGGCAGCGGAGGCACGGGGAGAGGTAAGTATTGCGCCGGCCGCTGCCGGGGCCCTGAGCAAGCGGGGGGCCCAGTGGCGGCGCTGGCACCGCTAACTGGCGCTGGGGTGCCAGACAGCGAGTGGGCCCCCCCGCCTACTCAGGGCCCCGGCACTTGCCCGGGTATGCCGGGTGCTGACGCCGGCCCTGTATACATCAAATGTAATGTCCACTTTATTGCTAGGAGCAGTCTGTCACAAGGGCGTCACGTCCCCCTGGAAGACTTGGAATTAGACGGTCATGTCAGGTAATGAATCACAGGTCATCTTTTGAGATGTTGCGATTTATGTCCCATTTTAACCCCTTCACCCCCCAGCCTATTTTGACCTTAAAGACCTTGCCATTTTTTGCAATTCTGACCAGTGTCCCTTTATGAGGTAATAACTCAGGAACGCTTCAACGGATCCTAGCGATTCTGAGATTGTTTTTTCATGACATATTGGGCTTTATGTTAGTGGTAAATTTAGGTCAATAATTTTTGTGTTTATTTGTGAAAAAAATGGAAATTTGGCGAAAATTTTGAAAATTTCGCAATTTTCAAATTTTTATTCTGTTAAAGCAGAGAGTTATGTGACACAAAATAGTTAATAAATAACATTTCCCACATGTCTACTTTACATCAGCACAATTTTGGAAACAAAATTTTTTTTTTGTTAGGAAGTTATAAGGGTTAAAAATTGACCAGCGATTTCTCATTTTTGCAACAAAATTTACAAAACCATTTTTTTTTTTTACTGACCACCTCACATTTGAAGTCACTTTGAGGGGTCTATATGGCAGACAATACCAAAAAGTGACACCATTATAAAAACTGCACCCCTCAAGCTACTCAAAACTACATTCAAGAAGATTATTAACCCTTCAGGTGCTTAACAGGAACTAAAGCAAAGTGGAAGGAAAAATGGACATTTTAATTTTTCCAACAAAAATTTTCTTTTAGCAACAATTTTTTCATTTTTACATGGGCAACAGGATAAAATGGATCTAAAATTTGTTGGGCAATTTCTCCTGAGTACACAGATACCTCATATGTGGTCATAAACCACTGTTTGGGCGCATAGCAGGGCTCAGAAGGGAAGGAGCGCCATTTGACTTTTTGAATGGAAAATATGCTGGAATATTTAGCGGTTGCCATGTCGCATTTGGAGAGTCCCTGTGTGCCTAAACATTGGAGCTCCCCCACAAGTGACCCCATTTTGGAAACTAGACCCCCAAAGGAACTTATCTAGATGTGTAGTGAGCACTTTGAACCCCAAGTGCTTCACAAATTGATCCGTAAAAAAAAGAAAGTACTTTTTTTTCACAAAAATTTTCTTTTAGCCTCAGTTTTTTAATTTTCACATGGGCAACAGGATAAAATGGATCCTAAAATTTGTTGGGCAATTTATTCTGAGTACAAAGATACCTCATATGTGGTCATAAACCACTGTTTAGGCGCACGGCAGGGCCCAAAAGGGAAGGAGCGCCATTTGACCTTTAGAAGGGAAAATTAGCTCCAATCGTTAGCGGACACCATGACGCGTTTGGAGAGCCCCTGTGTGCCTAAACAGTGAAAAAAAAACACATGTGACACCATTTTGGAAACTAGACCCCTTTTGGAACTTATCTAGATGTGTTGTGAGCACTCTGAACTCCCAAGTGCTTCACAGAAGTTTATAACGCAGAGCAGTGAAAATAAAAAAATATTTTTTTTCCTCAAAAATGATTTTTTAGCCCGCTATTTTTTATTTTCACAAGGGTAACAGGAGAAATTGGACCACAAAAATTGTTGTGCAATTTGTCCTGAGTACACCAATACCCCATGTGTGGGGGGGAACCACTGTTTTGGCGCATGGGAGAGCTCAAAAGGGAAGGAGAGCCATTTTGGAATGCAGACTTGATGGAATGATCTCCTGGCGTCATGTTGCGTTTGCACAGCCCCTGATGTGCCTAAACAGTAGAAACCCCCACAAGTGACGCCATTTTGGAAACTAGACCCCCCAAGGAGCTTATCTAGATGTGTAGTGAGCACTTTGAACCCCCAAGTGCTTCACAGAAGTTTATAAACGCAGAGCAGTGAAAATAAAATAATTTTTGTTCCTCAAAAATCATTTTTTAGCCCGCTATTTTTTATTTTCCCAAGGGTAACAGGATAAATTGGACCCCAAAAGTTGTTATCCAGTTTTTCCTGATAACGCTGGTGCCCCATATGTGGGGGAAACCACTGTTTGGGCGCACGGCAGGGCTCAGAAGGGAAGGAGCGCCATTTGACTTTTTTAATGGAAAATTAGCTCCAATCGTTAGTGGACACCATGTCGTGTTTGGAGAGCCCCTGTGTGCCTAAACTCTGGAGCTCCCCACAAAAGACCCCATTTTGGAAACTAGACCCCCTAAGGAACTTATTTAGATGCATAGTGAGCACTTTGAACCCCCAGGTGCTTCACAGAAGTTTATAACAAAGAGCCGTGAAAATAAAAAATCTTTTTTTTTTCTCAAAAAATGATTTTTTAGCCCCCTATTTTTATTTTCACAATGGTTACAGGAGAAATTGGACCCCAAAAGTTGTTGTCCAGTTTGTCCTGAGTACGCTGGTACCCCATATGTGGGAGGGAACCACTGTTTGGGCACACGTCAGGGCTCAGAAGGGATGTAATGACGCTTTGAAATGCCGACTTTGATGGAATGGTCTGGGGGCGTCATGTTACGTCTGCAGAGCCCCTGATGTGCCTAAACAGTAGAAACCCCCCACAATGACCCCATTTTGGAAACTAGACCTCCCAAGAAACTTATTCAGATGTGTGGTGAGCACCTTGAACCCCCACGTGCTTCACAGAAGTTTATAATGCAGAGCTGTGAAAATAAAAAATATTTTTTTTCCCTCAAACTGATTTTTTTTAGCCCACAATTTTTTATTTTCACAAGGGTAACAGGAGAAATTGGACCCCAAAAGTTGTTATCTTGTTTGTCCTGAGTACGCTGGTACCCCATATGTGGGGGGGAACCACTGTTTGGGCACACGTCAGGGCTCGGAAGGGAAGTAGAGACGTTTTGTAATGCCGACTTGAAGGAATAGTCTGCGGGCGTCATGTTACGTTTGCAGAACCCATGATGTGCCTAAACAGTAGTAATCCCCCCAAGTGACCCCATTTTGGAAACTAGATCCCCCAAGGAACTCTTCTAGATGTGTGGTGAGAACTTTGAATCTCCAAGTTCTTCACAGAAGTTTATAACGCAGAGCCGTGAAAATAAAAAATCATTTTTTTCCACAAACATGATCTTTTAGTCCCCAATTTTTTTCCCCCAAGGGTAACAGGAGAAATTCGACCCCCAAAGTTGTTGTGCAATTTTTCCTGAGTACGCAGATACCCCATATGGGGGTAAACCACTGTTTGGGCACACGTCGGGGCTCGGAATAAAGGGAGCAATGTTTCACTTTTTGAACACAAAATTTGCAGGAATCAATGGTGGCGTCATGTCGCATTTGGAGATCCCCTGATGTGCCTAAATAGTGGAAACCCCTCAATTCTAACTCCAACCCAACACACCCCTAACCCTAATCCAAACCCTAACCATAACCCTAACCCCAACACACCCCTAACCCTAATCCCAACCCTAACCCTAACCACAAGACTAACCCTAATCCCAACCCTAACCCCAAAACACCCCTAACACTAATTCTAACTCTAACCCTAACCACAAGCCTAACCCTAATCCAAACCCTAACCCTAATTCTACCCGTAACCCTAATTCCAACCCTAAACCTATTTCTAACCGTAACCCTAATTCCAACCCTAATGCTAAGGCTAGGTTGACATTACGTTTTACCAACCCGTTCAACACATAGCGTTGACGGGCTGGTAACGGTATAGCATAACGCTCGCGTTATGCTATACCCGCTAGCGCAGATGATTTATCTGCGCTAGCGGTGATGGAGCCCAGACGCTGCAGGCCGCGTCCGAGGCTCCATCACTGAATGACGGCACGTCGCGAACGCATGCCGCTTTATAGCATGCGTCGCGATGTGCCCGCAAATGGGGGTGAATGGCAGCGTTAATGGACTGAGTTACACCGCGTTATACTGCGGTGTAACGCAGTCCGTATAACGGACTGCCATAATGCAATATGAACCCAGCCTAACCCTAATGCTAACCCTAACTGTAATTCTAACACTAATGAAAAAATAAAAATAAATTTTTTTTCTTTATTTTATTATTGTTCCCTACCTATGGGGGTGATGAAGGGGGGGTTATTTACTATTTTTTTATTTTGATCACTATGATAGGGTCTATCACAGTGAACAAAATGTACTTTCATTCATTTATTGAATCTGCCGGCCATTTTGGAAGATGGCGGTAGCCATGGACTGGGCAGGAGAGACGTCAGCAGGGACACGGGGACTGCTGAGGTACCTGGGGGGGATCGGAAGCCATGGGGCAGGATGGGAAGGCGGGGGGAGCGGAGCGGAGGGGAGCAAATAGTGACAGCTCGCCGCCGTTGGCGGCGGCCGATCGCCGCAGTCACTCGGTGTGGGGGGGTGTTATGAATGTGCTAGAGATGGTTTCTGAGAAGAGGCTCCCTCTGGTGGTTACAGACAGTACTGTACCTTTCAGCGAGGAGTGGCAATCTGGGTTCACTGACTGGTCTGATATAAGGGAGGTTCCCTCCCATGATGGTTGCCGGTGATCAATTGTTCTTGTCTCAATTGTGGTTCCTGGTTCATTTGGAAGTTTGCTGGAGTCTTGCCTGCATCTCCTGCTTTCAGATAAGATATTTTTTGCTTTTTTTTTGTGCTTGCTTTTTGCATTGTTTTCTGCACTTTTGTGGAGGTCAGCCAGGTCCCCTCCTGGGGCCTGAGCTCCTCACAGTTTATCTGCAGCCACTGTTATTTGCTCATTTGCTTTTTCCTGTTTTTTCAGCGGCTGCGGCTTGGTTTTTGTTCACACTGAGATCTGATTTAGCGGGTGGCGAGATCGTGTGATCTCAGTATTTTTGTAATCAGAATTGTTGGATTTTTGTAGGGTTTTCTGGGTTGCAGAAAGTAATCTCTCCTGTCCTATCCTATTTAGTCAGCTTGTGGCCCCAGCGTTTGCTCAGTCTATTTTCTGCCTATGTTTGTATTTTCATCTTGTCTAACCGCCATTATATGTTTGGGGGCTTCCTATTTTCTTTGGGGATCTGCTCTGGGGCAGATAGCTTTCATCTTTCTGCCTTTAGGTGTAGTTATCTCTCAGGCTGTGACGAGGCGTCTAGGATCAACGTAGGAACGCTCCACGGCTACCTCTAGTTGTGTAATGTATGTAGTACAGTTCATATAGCGTCTTGTGCTTGGGTGCGATGAAAACACAGGAGTCACAGGTTTGATATAGAAAAGTCCTGTATTACTTCATACAAGTTGGCAGAAATAGTCACACAGTTTGCAGACACAGAAACAGGAGACACAGCAGGCCAGAGTAATCCAAGCTCAGCAATCACTCTCCAATACAGATTCAGGATCTTCTTCTCTGTTACCGTAAGTCCATGCAAACGTGGGTCTTTCAAAGAGCAGGGTTCAGAGTCCACAAGTGCTTCAGAGTTCCTCAGTAGGAATAGCTGGAGTACAAGGTCCAAGGCTTACAGGAGTCAAGTCACAGGTTCACTGCAGGCTAGATTCTGAAGCACTGATTGCTCAGCTGTGGCTGCTTAAGAAGCAAAGGAGAGAATCAGGGCGGGAACATGCAAGCTGGAAACTCCATTTTGACTGAGGGCAAGATAGCTGCAGCAAGACAGAAAGTAAAATGGCTGACGAACAAACTGAGTTTCAGGAATATATACATAGAACCTTACATTACTCCCCCCTTAAGGACAACCTCCGGATGACCTCAGACCAGGTTTGTGTGGGTACCTCTGATGAAACTGATGGAGCAAGCGAGGAGCATTAACGTTATTGACCGGTTCCCATGAGTTGTCCTCCACTGGGTAGCCCTGCCATTTAATCAGATATTGTAACTGATTTCTATACAACCTGGAATCTAAAATCCTTTCCACCACAAATTCTTCCTGACCATCGACTAGCACTGGGTCAGGGCAAGGAGAGGAACGTCCAGGAAACGTATTGGGTGTCGCAGCCTTTAGTAGGGATACATGAAAGACAGGGTGGATTCTCATAGTTCTGGGCAGTTGAAGACGACAAGCAATGGCACTTATAATTTTACTGATTTTATAGGGTCCAATGTACTTATGTCCCAACTTAGACGATGGAATCCTTAACTTAAGATTTCTGGTTGACAGCCAGACCAAGTCTCCTACCTTGAAAGCTGGTGCAGGTTTTCGAAATTTATCTGCTGCTTTCTTGTACCTTTCTTGAGCCGATTCCAGATTTTCCTTTAGAAGATCCATATTCTTCTGTAAAGACGTGATTCTTTCAGCCACTGCTGGTAAAGGCGTTTCTATGGGAAATCGTGGTAGAATGTTAGGATGATAACCTAGATTAGAGTAAAAAGGAGACTGTTTAGTGGAGGCACTCTGAGAGTTGTTATACGAGAACTCAGCTAATGGAAGTAGATCCACCCAATCATCCTGTAGGTGGCAGATAAAGCAGCGGAGATACTGCTCCAGGGTTTGATTGGTTCGTTCGGTCTGTCCATTAGTCTGGGGATGAAAAGCAGAAGAAAGGTTTACTTTAATGTCCAATGCTGCACAGAAATTTTGCCAAAACTTAGAAGTGAATTGCACCCCTCGATCCGAAATAACCTCATCCGGTACTCCATGTAAGCGAAACACATCTTTAATCATCAAATCTGATGTCTGTTTTGCAGTGGGTAAGCCGACACAAGGGATAAAATGAGCTGCCTTTGTTAGACGGTCAACCACCACTAGAATGGTGTTCTTCCCCTGAGAGGTTGTTAACTCCACAATGAAGTCCATAGAAATGGATCCCCACGGGCGGGACGGGGTGGGAAGAGGCTGTAACAGACCAGTTAGTGAGGAGCGAGGTGTTTTGCATCTTGCACAGACCTCACATGAAGTGACATAATTCAAAACATCCTTCCTGCAAGTGGGCCACCAAAAGAAACGAGAAAGAAATTCCTGTGTCTTTAGAATTCCTCTATGCCCAGCTATCTTGGAATCGTGAATGAGTTGCAATACTCTTAATCTGACTGTTTCAGGAATATACAGACGTTGTCCCTGAATCCACACACCATTCTTAAAGACAAGACTTACGTCCCTTGGGGGTTGTGCCAAAAAGGAATCCGCATGGTATGCTTCCTTGATGTCCTTAAGTAGGTCTTGATTATGAATTACTCCTAGGAATCTAGAGTCAGGAAGAATAGTCTTAGGAGGAGTAATTGGACGTGTCTCTGCTGAGTAAATCCTAGAGAGTGCATCAGCCTTTCCATTGCGCGATCCTGGTCTATAAGAGATGATAAAATTAAATTGGTTTAAGAAAAGATTCCAGCGAGCCTGGCGAGGAGTCAGGCACTTAGCCGACCTGATAAACTCAAGGTTACGATGGTCTGTCAGGACGACTATTTGCTGTGCAGCTCCCTGAAGAAGGTGTCTCCATTCTTTGAAGGCGGCAATAATGGCCAACAACTCTCTATTGCCCACATCGTAGTTCCTCTCAGCCGAAGACAACTGCTGGGAAAAGAAGGCACAGGGATGCAAGACATTCTTCTCACCTGTTCTCTGAGAGAGTATAGCTCCAACGGCACAGTCTGAAGCATCCACCTCTATTATGAAGGCAAGCTCGGGGTTGGGATGTACTAGGATAGGTGCAGTGGTAAATTTATCTTTTAGACGGGAAAATGCTTCCTGGGCTTGGGGAGTCCAGGAAAACCTAGACTCTTTCCGGGTAAGTTGAGTGATAGGTGACACTACCTCAGAGAAATTTCTAATGAAACGTCTATAGAAGTTGGCAAACCCGATGAAGCGCTGCACCTCCTTCACATTTCTAGGACTTGGCCAATCCTTGATGGCTTGGGTTTTGCTTCCATCCATACTAATTCCTTGTGTAGACAGTACATACCCCAGAAATTGAATTTCGGTCCTATGGAATTCACACTTTTCAAGTTTGATGTAAAGATGATTTTGTCTTAGACGTTCCAAGACCATTCTCACATGTCCATGATGTTCCTCTGTGGAGTTAGAAAAAATTAGAATATCATCCAAATAAATTACCACGAATGTATCTAGGAGATCCCTGAAGATGTCATTCACCAAGTGTTGGAAAGTGGCTGGGGCGGTACTCAGACCAAAAGGCATAACTAGATATTCAAAGTGTCCATAGCGTGACCTGAATGCAGTCTTCCATTCATCCCCAGGTCTAATACGGACTAAGTTATAGGCCCCACGAAGATCTAGTTTAGAAAAAATTTTGGCATGTCGCACTCTCTCCAATAACTCAGGGATTAAAGGCAATGGATAACGGTTTCTAATAGTAACCTTATTGAGTTCCCTATAGTCTACGCATCGTCTCAGAGATCCATCTTTCTTCTTTACAAAGAAGATGGGTGCACCTGCAGGAGATGAAGAGGGGCGTATGAAGCCCTTGGCTAGATTTTCATCTATGTAATCCTTTAAAGCCTTTAGCTCGGGCCCCGCCAGGGGGTAGATCTTACCAAAAGGTATCTCTGCTCCAGGCAATAATTCAATTGGACAATCATATGGACGGTGAGGAGGAAGCTGGTCAGCGTTCTTCTTGTCACATAAATCCACATAGTCCTGGTATACAGCTGGTAGTTCAGGGACTGACATGATTCCTTTAGGAACAGAGCAAGCTGAAACTTTTGGACTCATCTGTTTCTCTGGAAAGTGTAATTCCTTGGTCTCCCAGTTAATGGTAGGATTCTGAGCCTGCAGCCATGGTAGCCCTAGAATAATGGGAAAGTGGGGAGAAGAGATAAGCATAAAGGACAGTTTCTCTTGATGATCTTTACCCATAAGAACCCTCAAAGGCTCTGTTTCCTGATCCACTGGTCCAGAGGTCAGCAGGGAGCCATCCACAGTTTCCATCTGTACTGGAGTAGCCTTCTTCACTGAACGTATTCCCTGTTTCAGAGCAAAGGAGACATCCATAAAATTTCCACTTGCCCCTGAGTCGATCATAGCAGAGCTAGACACCCAAGCTGAGTCAACCCAGAGTTTGATGGAAAGAAAGCAATGAGAATTGTTTTTCTTACAACTCAGCTGGGACACCGCTGAGGAAACTTGAAAAATGGCAGCGTTTACACAGTCAACGTCCTCAGAGGTAACGGAGTTTAAGTCCGAGAAATCAAGATCTGTTGCTGCAGATCTCTCTGGAGCCTGAGGCTCGGACCTGACAGATCCCCTCTCGCAACACTCACAATGAATGAGTGCTGCAGTAGTCTTACGAGAACGGCTGGGGCAGTTTATAATGAAGTGCCCTGACTTACCACAATAGAAACATAGATTCTCCTTAAAACGATGTTCCTTGCGTGCATCACTAACCCGTCGTTGTAAAGAGTCTACCTGCATGGGTTCAGGTTCAGGTTCCCGTGTAATCCTACTCAAAGGTTCCTTAGCTGGAGAGGAAGGTAGGAAAAGGTTAGTACGATTGCTTTCGAACCATCTCTCTTGCCTGCGTTCAGTCAGACGAGTATCAATACGGATGCAGTAGTTAATAAAGTCACCTAACGCAGTGGGAGGGTCGGCACGAGCAAGTTCATCCTTAATCAGTGGAGATAACCCCTTTCGAAAAATAGATTTTTTGGCGGAACTGTCCCAGGTGGTATCAAGGGCCCATCTCCTGAAATCCAAGGCATATTCAGCTACCGAGTGCTTACCTTGGCGCAAAGCTAACATGGCTGCTTCAGCTGTTGCACCTCGATTGGGGTCATCAAACACCTGCCCCATGGCTGAAATAAAATCATCAAGGTGATTCAAACAATCATCCTCAGTCTCAATCAGAGGGTTTGCCCACATTAAAGCCTTGTTGGTAAGCAACATAATTATAGTAAGCACCTTAGATCGTTCAGTGGGAAATTGTGAAGCATGTGCAGAAAAAAAAAGATTGCATTGATTAATAAATCCCCTGAATTTCTCACGTTCACCGCCAAAACGAAAAGGGGGCAACTTGGGAATCCCAGCACTCGGGGCTACGGCAGGAGCCTGGACTCGCCCCTCTAGAACCTCAATCCTGGCTCGCAAATCCTGGGTAGTCTGTCCAACCACTTGCAAATTGTGATTATTGAGGTCCTGTAGATTTGTAAAACGGGTCTTTATATTCTGCAAATCTGCAAGGATATTATCAGTCACTCCGCAAAGTTCCTTTATGCGGGCCTCCATTTTCCAGATCTTTTAAGACAGGATTACTGGAAGAAGAGGAGAGAAAAAAAACAATAGTGTTCACCTGTGGCAACACTGCAGAGAGAAAAAAAAATTAAGGGAACTGCTCACCTGGAATGGTTGTGAGAAGTCACAACCACTATCATCACAGAAAGTTTCAACCAGACATCTGATATCCAGAGTTACAGCAGACAAAAAAGAGAAAAGAAAGGAAAAAAAAAAAAAACAATAGTGTTTACCTGTGGTAACACTGCAAAAAGAAAAAACTTAAGGGAATTGCTCACCTGGAATGGTTGTGAGAAGTCACAACCACTGTCATCACAGAAAGTACAACCGGACGTCTGATATCCACAGTACAGCAGACACAGCCTTCCAGACCCAGCAGACACTAACGTTTTGGCTTCAGAATCTTGTAATGTATGTAGTACAGTTCATATAGCGTCTTGTGCTTGGGTGCGATGAAAACACAGGAGTCACAGGTTTGATATAGAAAAGTCCTGTATTACTTCATACAAGTTGGCAGAAATAGTCACACAGTTTGCAGACACAGAAACAGGAGACACAGCAGGCCAGAGTAATCCAAGCTCAGCAATCACTCTCCAATACAGATTCAGGATCTTCTTCTCTGTTACCGTAAGTCCATGCAAACGTGGGTCTTTCAAAGAGCAGGGTTCAGAGTCCACAAGTGCTTCAGAGTTCCTCAGTAGGAATAGCTGGAGTACAAGGTCCAAGGCTTACAGGAGTCAAGTCACAGGTTCACTGCAGGCTAGATTCTGAAGCACTGATTGCTCAGCTGTGGCTGCTTAAGAAGCAAAGGAGAGAATCAGGGCGGGAACATGCAAGCTGGAAACTCCATTTTGACTGAGGGCAAGATAGCTGCAGCAAGACAGAAAGTAAAATGGCTGACGAACAAACTGAGTTTCAGGAATATATACATAGAACCTTACAAGTTGTGTCGTTAGTTTAGGAATCTGCAACCCATCAGTTACCAACATCTCAGGTGTTCGGCTGCCCTGCTGTTGTTCCTGTCCTCCTCAGCTACCGAAACATAACAGGGGGGGGGTCAGAACTCTGTGTACAGCCATGGCCGATGCTATTGTAGCATCGGCCATGGCTGGATTGTAATATTTCACCAAATTTCATTGGTGAAATATTACAAAATCGCTCTGATTGGCTGTTTCACTTTTGACAGCCAATCAGAGCGATCGTAGCCACGTGGGGGTTAAGCCAACCCCCCTGTGGTGATGCACTAAGGGTCTTGTGCAAGCGGGTTGGGTAACCTTTCAGTGACTCCGGAACATGCAGGAACATGCCTACGTCGGCGTCATGGGTCAGGATGCCGCTGGTTTTCATGACACCGACGTAGGCGTCATGGGTCAGGAAAGGGTTAAATGGATTTAGTTTCCTCTGGTGCCGAAGAGGTAAACAACCCTTTCTATGCTGGTCAGAAACATGCAGCTCCATTTTTGCTGCTTTTGATCTGGTCATTACCTATAAAAACTGGTCAGACCTTCTTGTCCTTGCCGGTAAAAGATTAGTCATCCTGTGCTGTGTGCTAAAGCCAAGTGGTTGGAGTAGAGTTGTTGTATCGGGTTCTGTGGTTTGCTGTTGTACATGTGTTTTATCTCCTGATCCCTGTTCCTATTTAGTTTATTCCTCACTGTTCATATCCTCATCCCTTTTGTTTGTTAGTGCTCTTGTATGGTAGAGATTTTCTGTTATCCTTGTTTTGTCTTTGCGTCCTGTTTACCTTACATTTCTGTCCCATGCCTAATGGGGTTGGGAAGGAGACAGATCAGAGTTTAACAGGAGCACAGTAAGGTTGGAGACTCAGTACTTTCTACCTTCAAGAGTACCATTGGGATAGGGATAGTAAGGGTCCCAGTTCCAGGGACACTTTGAGACCCCCGTTCCTTACCGAAGTCCTTCACAGCATGACAGTGTTCCAACAAAACATTGCCCCATGTATCCATTAGGAGGTCTGCGTTGGACCTTTAACCAGTTTAGGATTCATTGTGTGTGCTCACACTTTTCTACCATGGACAGTTGTTTATTTTAGGCAGTTTGTGCCACAATAGCGTTTATGACTTCTCAGAATAAATAGGGAATTTAGTATTTTCACCATATCATTTGTATTCATGTTTTCCAACTCTAGGCTGTATAAACTTGATTGCTTATTGGTTTGAAGCATATCAGGTGATGTGTACTTGTGTAATAAGGGAGGATGTGGCACTCTTGAAATTGCTATGATATTGGGGTGTGATCACAGAACCATCAAGAATTTTGTTGCAAATAGTCAACAGGGTACACAAAAAAATGTGTTGAGAAAAAAAGATGCACATTAATTGACAAAGATTTGAGAAGAATCAAATATGAAGCGACCAGGAAGCCAATATCGTCCAGTGCTGTCATATACCAGAACTGCAGCCTCCTTGGAGTGTCCAGAAGTACAAGGTGTTCAGTGCTCAGAGACACGGCCAAAGTAAGTATGACTGAAACCCAACCACCTCTAAACAAGACACAGGAGTTGAGACATCAAGACTTGGTCAAGAAATATCTGAATACACATTTTTCAAAGATTTTAAGGACAGATAAAAATGAGAGTGACTCTTGACAGATAAAGTGGCTGGATCAGCAACGGGCACAGAACTCCACTTCGACTCAGGCACAAGAAAGGTGGAGTTTGGGTACTGCTATAGGCTAGTATCATTAAATATGAGCTAGGTGGACTTTTTTGGGTTGAAGACAGACTAAAATCAACACCCAAACCTACGGTGAGTTTTTAGAAGACACTTTCTTCAAGCAGTAGTACAGGAAAAAGTCTGCATATTTCCAGAAAAGCATGATTTTTTTAAGGAAATGCTCCATCACATTCATTGAGTACTCCACTGCTTGACTAGCTAGTAATAGCCTTATAGATGAAAGAATAATGACATAACTCCTTCCTCACCTGAGCTAAACCTTATAGAGAACTTGTGAGCCCTTAAATGGGAGAAAAGTCATCTCTTTGAACAGTGTCTGGGAGGCTGTGGTTGGCGCTGCCCAAAAAGTTGATAGTCAACAGATTAAAGGAACTAAAAGGAGATTAATCACCTGCACTAGTATGCCAATGAGTACACCCCCAACCAAAAAGAAAGGGTAGCTGCCACTACACCATATCCACATCGTTTTTGGCATCTCTTATTCTGCAATCCAGGTACCTACATTGCTAAAACAACCCTTTCTTTTTGGTTAGGGGTGTACTAATTGGCATACTAGCGCAGGTGATTACTCTCCTTTTAGTTTTTACATTATTAGAATATTGTCTGCAGGTCTGCACAGAGCCTGCTGTAATCACCAGCAGCTCTATGCCCCCAGTGTTCCGTATTCCGGATCCTTCTTGGTGGTAAGCGCCTGTGCACTGTATATAGATTAAAGGAACTGACAGATTCCGTGGATGTAAAGCTTATGACCTATTGAAAAGAAGGGTGGGTATATTGGTCTCTGATATTATTTTGAAATGTCAAATGTATATTTATACATTTTGGAGTTTGGTTATTCTCATTTAGTTGCATAATTCTGCACACAGTCTCCCAAGACAAAACCTTCCTTTTATTTTCATAAATTTTCAGGTTTATGAATCCTTTTTCATTGATAGACAGCACTGTAGTTGTTCAATAATAAAATGAACTTACTGTCTCTCTTATTCATTCTCGTCTGGACTATTGTAACTACTAATCGATCTCCCTCTAACTAAACTCTCTCCTCTCCAATCTGTACTAAATGCTGCAGCCAGGATCATATTCCTTACCAACCGTTACACAAATACCTCTATCCTGTGCCAGTCGTTGCACTGGTTAGCCTTCCACTCCAGAGTTCAATATAAACTTATCACTCTCCAACACAAAGCTCTTCACGGTTCAGCACCACCCTACATCTCCATTGTCTCAGTCTAGCACCCTTCCCATGCCCTCCGTTCTGCTAATGACCTAAGATAATCATCCTCAATAATCTGAACCTCCCAAGACTTCTCGTGTGCTGCGCCAATTCTTTGGAATGCACTACTCATGACAATTCATTATTAATACCCACAGTTTTAAGTGTGCCCTAAAAAAAGCATTTCTTCAGACTGGCATAACCGGCTCAACATATTTATCCAACTATCCCTGCTTTGGCCAATTAAAATTTTCTTCTTCCTTGTATCATCTGTTCTCAAACCCACATTCATTTAGTAGCCCTCTGTGTCTGTACTTTTACACATACTGGTTGGTTAAAGGTTCATGCAGCATTACATGAACATCGAGTATTAGAAACTTCTATGAGATTCATAGCTGATTTTAATTATTTAGATGCTGCATGTGGAATGATCTACTGCGTGTGGAATGGAGTACTGAGGCACACAACACTTGATTAACCCTGACACGCGTTTTGCCGCTATTTCACCATGCTATTTCGCCATGCTTTCTCTCCCCTTGAGAAAGCATGGCGAAATAGCGGCAAAACGCACGTCGGGGTTAATCAAGTGTTGTGTGCCTCAGTACGTGGCAAGATGATCCCTGTTTATAATTAATGTACATTTATAGGATGACTATATGACAATGTGGTGTGTCTTTTTTGCAGCTTGAACCGGTAACCATGTCTTTGGAACTATATGAAACCATACCAACATAATAACTTAAAGGATCAGTGATGATAAATATTGAATATGTTGCTATATTCCATATGGTTTCAAGGGAACAGTGCCAAATTTGACAGGGTACACCTTACCAGCAGAACAAATATACACTGTTATATGGAACTTCTATTGTATAAAGTGCTGAGTGCCACCATTTTGGGGTCCTTATCTGCACTTTTTATGTATGTTATTTTGTATTGTCTTATGTGCTAATAAAGATTTTTTTGTACAATTTTTAATAACACTCCTATGGTTCTCCTTTTTCTAAATATGCCAGCTTTGGAGTGTTCTATCGGTAGCTAAATTAATTTTCACTTTGCGAACTAATCTAACTAAGTTTTTGTTTACTATATCTTGAACACAGCGGTAACGTTAGGTCTATTAGGTTTATGAGCAATGAATTGGTAAAACTGATGCGGAGAGGTGGGAATATTGATACAGGTCATCAATATCTGATTTGTGAGGGTGGCAAGCGTAACACTGTCACTAATCAGCGGAGCTGCACAGCACAACTCAGTCAATGTTATAATTAACATGGTCGGGTACTGCACATCTGCTTCTTATTTGCCCGCTATATCATTGACATAGCTGTGCTGTGTACCTTTGCAACTGAATACTTCAAACCGACTCCAGGAACAGCTGATTGGCAGGGATGCATTCACAGCGATCAGATATTGATGACCTATACTAAAGGGTAGGCCATTAATGTAAAATTCCTCACACAACCCCCTTTAATGTTAGATTTTGCCTATAGCTTCCAGCAATTTAAAGGACATCACCATGCTATAATCTACATGCTATAGTCTACACACCTCGTTTAGTTACTAGTCTGCAAATTCAAAGAGACTAAAACAGAGACAATGAGCACCTGGATGGATTGAGGTATGACTTTCAA
This sequence comes from Oophaga sylvatica, assembly GCA_033576555.1. NCBI lineage: Eukaryota > Metazoa > Chordata > Amphibia > Anura > Dendrobatidae > Oophaga > Oophaga sylvatica. The sequence continues at coordinate 104,957,724 of JARQOD010000006.1, forward strand.
GGGCCATGGTGTTAGGGTTTATAGATTGAATAATATAATAACATAGTATAAAATACAAAAAACACATTCCGAAAGCTTACAGCTTTCTTCATACAGCCATCAGTAATATTTATGACATTGATCTGAAGAAAGCTGTAAGCTTTCGAAATGTGTTGTCTTTTTAGATTGTTATACTAGATGGTGGCCCAATTCGAACGCATTGGGTATTCTAGAATATGTATGTAG
>JARQOD010000006.1:104962948-104997828 GCA_033576555.1 Oophaga sylvatica
GTCTGCTCTTATCACCCAAATGTACTTTTCAGGTTATCCCTCAAGCACCCTCACTTGTCTTCCCTTCTTTTGAGGTCCATGCTGTCAGACTCTACATCCCCTTCTCCATGCGAGTGGCGGTAGTGTATCGTCCTCCCGGCCCTTGTCATCAGTTCATGGATCAATTTGCCACCTGGCTTCCACATTTTCTCTTCTGTGACATCCCCACCCTCATCATGGGCGATTTCAACATCCCCATTGCTCTTCCCCTCTCCCGGTCTGCTTCTCACCTTTTATCTCTAACCTCCTCTTTCAGCCTCCTGCAGCATACTAACTCCCCCACGCATGAAGACGGAAACTCCCTCGACTTGGTTTTCTCCCGCCTTTGCTCAGTGGATGATTTCACAAATTCCACTCTCCCGCTCTCTGACCACAACCTTCTTTCATTCTCTATCAAGAACTGCCATCCTGCTCAGGTCACCCCCACTTTCCACACATATAGAAACATACAGGCCATTAACACCCAGAAACTTATGAAGAACTTGCAGTCATCGTTGGCCCCTATCTCCTCCTTCTCATGTCCAGATTCTGCACTGAAGCATTACAACAGAACCCTGCAAAATGCCCTGGATGAAACTGCACCTCATACATAGAACAATACGACACAGACGGCGACAACCGTGGCACACGCTGCAAACACGTTTCCTGCAGCGGTGCTCCAGGTGCGCCGAACGTCTGTGGAGAAAATGTAATCTACCCGAAGATTTCATCCATTACAAGTTTATGCTTAAAACGTATAACTTTGCCCTTCACCTCTCCAAACAAACCTATTTCAACAACCTCATCACCTCACTATCCAATAACCCCAAACGTCTCTGACACTTTTCACTCCCTACTGAACCCAAAAGTGCAGGCTCCAACTACAGATCTCCACGCTGACGATCTGGTCAATTATTTCAAAGAAAAAATTGACCACATCCGACAGGAAATTATCTCCCAATCTTCTCACACCATGCACTGTCCTCCCTCCCCCACTGCATCTAGCTCACTCTTTGATTTTGAACCAGTCACAGAAGAAGTAATTAGGCTCCTTGCATCTTCCTGCCCTACCACTTGCATCAGTGACCCCATTCCGTCACATCTCCTCCAGTCCCTTTCCCCTGCTGTCACCTCTCACCTAACAAAAATATTCAACCTCTCTCTCTCTTCGGTATCTTTCCCTCCTCATTTAAGCATGCCATCATACATCCATTACTTAAAAAAACATCCCTCGACCAAAACTGTGCCGTTAACTATAGACCTGTCTCTAATCTTCCCTTCATCTCTAAACTCCTGGAACGCCTGGTCCACACCCGTCTTATCCGCTATCTCTCAGATAACTCTTCTCAACCCTCTTCAATCTGGTTTCCGCTCTTTACACTCTACTGAAACTGCTCTCTCTAAAGTCTCTAATGATCTACTAACTGCGAAATCTAATGGTCACTACTCCATGCTAATTCTCTTGGATCTCTCAGCAGCATTCGACACTGTGGACCATCAGCTCCCCCTCACTATGCTACACTCCATCGGCCTCAAGGACACCGTTCTCTCCTGGTTCTCCTCCTATCTCTCTGACCATTCCTTCACTGTATCTTTTGCTAGTTCCTCCTCCTCTCATCTTCACCTTACTGTTGGGGTTTCTCAAGGATCAGTACTAGACCCCCTCCTCTTCTCTTTGTACACCGCCCCTATTGGACAAACAATCAGTAGATTTGGTTTCCAGTACCATCTCTATGCTGATGATACACAATTATATACTTCTCCTGATATCACGCCTGCCTTTCTAGAAAACACCAGTGATTGTCTTACCGCTGTCTCGAACATCATGTCCTCCCTCTATCTGAAACTGATCCTGTCAAAAACGGAGCACCTCGTGTTTCCTCCACCTACTAACCTACCTTTGCCCGACATTGCCATCTCCGTGTGTGGTTCCACCATTACTCCCCAGCAACATGCCCTCTGTCTTGGGGTCATACTTGATTCCAAGCTTTCATTCACCCCCCACATCCAATCACTGGCTCGCTCTTGCTATCTCCACCTCAAAAACATCTATACAATTCGACCTTTTATTACTTTAGACTCTGCAAAAACTCTTACTGTTTCTCTTATTCATTCTCGTCTGGACTATTGTAACTCGCTACTAATCGGTCTCCCTCTTACCAAACTCTCCCCTCTCCAATCTGTCTGGAATGCTGCAGCCAGAATCATATTCCTCACCAATCGTTATACCGATGCCTCTACCTTGTGCCAGTCATTACAATGGTTACCCATCCATTCCAGGATCCAGTACAAACTTATTACACTCACCCACAAAACACTCCATGGCTCAGCACCACCTTACATCTCCTCCCTTGTCTCAGCCTACCATCCTACCCGTGCCCTCCGTTCTGCTAATAACCTGAGGTTAGCATCCTCAATAATAAGACCCTCCCACTCCCGTCTCAAAGACTTTTCACGTGCTGCGCCAATTCTTTGGAATGCACTACCCAGGTTAATACGATTAATCCCCAATCCCCACAGTTTTAAGTGTGCCCTAAAAACGCATTTGTTCAGACTGGCATACCGCCTCAATGCATTAACCTAACTATCTCTGTTGGCCCATTCAAAAAAAAAAAATAACATTTTTCTACCATAATCAGGTACCTCGCATTATGTTCTCACCCGCTTTATGCATTTAATAGCCCTCTGTGTCTGTACTGTTACATATTTTGGCTGTTAACTGGTTCATGCAGAATTACATGTACACCTGATTTTTACACTATGGCTGGTCCGAACAATGAAAGCAATTGTTACCATCTACCTTTCGTGTCTCCCCTTTTTCCTCATAGATTGTAAGCTTGTGAGCAGGGCCCTCATTCCTCTTGGTATCTACTTTGATCTGTGTTTATTGTTATGCTGTAATGTCTATTGTCTGTACAAGTCCCCTCTATAATGTAAAGTGGTGCGGAATATGTTGGCGCTATAGAAATAAAATTATTATTATTATTATTAATATTGCTGGGGAGGAAACCTAACATTAAATTGTTGCCCAGAGGTTTCCATTAATCTTGGTTTAGCCCAATGTGGCTCTTTTTGAGGTCCCGGCAGTTGGTTAATACTTGCTGGGGCCAATTTGTTTCTCACAACACTCCAGTAATGCCAATGCCTGCACCCAGTACCAACAATAAATAAAATGCAATAACATGACCATTTTCTAATCTCAATATATCGAAAAATATATTTAAAAAATAAATTGACTGGTAAATTCAGAACTGCACAACAATGTAGTACATATCCATATTCCTACCTATTTTTTTTTCTGCAGTTACCATCAGGCTTTTAAGATCGCCGCAAAGAAACGAGATTTTGTAGTATTTTGCTTCATCAAGTACAAGCTCGGGAGAGCATTGTCCAAATGCCTTACAGATGACACACTCAGGAGCAAATGTGCGCCCAAGTGCTCTCTTGCCTATACGCACAACAAGACCACTTTCTTTTGTTAAATCCAGATGATATAGCACATCCGAGGATACATCTGAAAACACAAACAAATTATACAATATTAAATATAGGTTAGCAAAGAGCCACTAAAAGAAATTCTGCTTTATACAACTGACAATGAATAATATTTGCATAAATTGAAAGTTCCTAAAGCATTGCTTAATAAGCCATAGTTAATTCTCTACCAATGTTTAGAAAGAGAAAGTTATAAAACATTGCTATTAGTGGCCAAGTTTTTGCTCTGTATTGTATTACAATTTTGTACCAGAATTTACGCACATAGAAAAGTAATTAAACTTGGAGATAAAAGTGGATGAAAGTAAAACTGCACTGCCGACAATCCAACATACAATAGGATACCAGATGCGGTATGGCTGCAGTTTTGTCGATGCGTTTCGAGGCGATTATACCTCTGCATCAGGACAAACCAAAAATGAATAACATTGTGGTTAGTCATGATGAAGAGGTATGATCACCTTGAAATGCGTTGACAAAGCTGCATCCATACCCCATCTAATATTCAATTGTATATTGGATTCTCGACAGCACAGTTTTACATCCACTTTCATCTCCAAGATGCTTACTATCTTTTTGGTGGACCTGCAGAAGCTGTCTTTGCTTACAGGACAACAATGGGATTATGACTGTCACAACCCCCGCCCGCCAGTTGTGCAAATCCCGTTTTACTCTTCTATTTTGTAACCCGGATAAGACCCTATTGCACTTATAGTCATTCCAGTTTTTATCTGCACACATGTATAAGTAACTAATTTATTAATGTAAATAGTAATTCATTGATAAAACAATAAGTCCACACATGGACAACATTGTTGGTACCCTTCTAGTAAATTAAGTGAAACCAACAATGGTCAGAAAAATAACTTGAAACTGACAAAAGTCATTTTCAGTTTAAATCTATTGAATATTAACAAACGAAAATCAGACATTGCTTTTGAATTGTTGCTCCAGAGAAAATGTAAAAAATAAATGGATAATTAACATGGCCTGGATAAAAATGATGGCATTCCCAGAAAAGATTGAAAATAATTTGACATGTTAAACTAAGTTGTGTCCCGTAATTAGCCACACATGTGTCTGAAAAATTGTAATCAGTCACTCTGCCTATTTAAAGGGTGAAAAGTAGTAACTGTGCTGTTTGGTATCGTGGTGTGTACCAAACTGACCATGGATCAAAGAAAGTGAAGTACAGATTAGCAAGAACATTACAGAAAAACATGTTAAAGGTAAAGGTTACAAGACCATTTCCAAACAGCTTGATGTTTATGTTACTACAGTTGCACATTGTATTTAGACGTTTAAAAGTCTATGGGACTGTAGTCAACCTCTCTGGATGCGGCCGCAAAAGGAAAATGAATAAACTGAAGAGATGGATAAAATGAATAGTAACCGAGAAGCACAAAACAACTTCCAAAGAGGTTAGAGGTGAACTTTAGGGTCAAGGTACATCAGTGTCAGATTGCACCATCCTTCACGGTCTTGGCCAAAATGGACTTTATTGCAGATGACCAAGGAGGAGACCAATGTTGAAAGCAAAATCAGTAAAAAGCTATGATGGAATTTGCCAAAATGCATATTAACAGGCCACAAAGCTTCTGGGAGATTGTCCTTTGAGACAAAACTGGAGCTTTTTGGCAAGTCGCATCAGCTATTTGTTGTCTAATGCAAAATTTAAGCATACAATAAAAGAACATTGTACCTACGGTAAAACATGGAGGAGGCCCAGTTATGTTTTGTGGCTGGAGTGCTGGATTTGGTACAGAGTGTCTTGAACCTGTGCAAGGTATAATGAAATCTGAAGATCTGGGCATTCTGGAGCAAAATTTGCTGCTCAGTGTCAGAAATGTTGGACTGAGTCACAGGTCATCCAATAGGATAATGTCCCAAAACACACAGCTAAAAACATCCAAGAATGGCTGAGAGCAAAGCCTTGGACTCTTAAGTGACTTCCATGACCCATGACCTAAATCCTACTGAACAACTGTGGAAGGAGCAGTTTAATCATCCATGATAAGTGGGCCAAAATACTTGTGGACAGAAGTCTCATTGAAATTTGCAGAAATTGTTTGCCTGCAGTGATTGCCATAGAACTTTGTTGTGCAACAACATATTAAGTTATAAGGGTACAATCATTCTGTCAAAGACAGTTCGTTTATTCTTTCTGTTGAACTGAAATTCTAAAACATCATCTGATTTTCATTACTTGATATTCAGTACATTTCAATTGAAAATTACTTTTGTCAGTTTCAAGTCATTTAGTGACCACTGTGGGTTTTTCTTACTTTATCAGATGGGTATCAACAATGTTGCACATGTGGGTACTTATTCTATTTTATAAGTGAATAACTATTAAATTATTAAATTAATGAGCAATTTGGACAATAACATTATATCGGGCTGAACCGCTTTAATAAACAATCCTTATGGCCAAGATGAGTTAAACGTTTTATCACCACAATGAGTTTCAACGTTGAACTAATGTCTATTTCAAGTGAAAAAAAAAATTGCAATTGTTTTTTCACTTAAAAAAGACGCTAATCAAGCATTGAAACCCGTTGTGGCACATAAAAAAAATGTTTAACTCATCTTGGTCCTAAGGATTGTGCATTAAAGCAGCGCAGCCCAATATCGTATTATTGTTCAAATTGTTCAGCTATCCTGGAGGAGGTCAACCCCAGCCATGAGGCAGCAGCAGCTGAAATATTCAGGTGTTCATGAGAGTTGTGCCTGCACACAACCTACTCAGGAGGAGCATCTTCCGTTTACTTTCCTTTGCACCCAAAAGGGTATCACCGATGGTCTTGTGCGCTTTTGTTCCCCTATAGTTTTTCTACCATTAATAAATTAATGACTTCTACATAACTTTTCTAAACATTGTTTCCTAGAGATTATGGCCAAGACTTGGTGAGCTACATTCAATAAATGACTATATAACCAAAAAAAAACAAAAACATTTTCTTATGAAGATGTATTGATTAGTTATTGAGACTGGAACTTTCTTTGCTAATGTACTGTATTTAGTAAATTAAGAAAAATAAAAAAAACCTCTTCTTTATTGGTGTGAATAGAAAACACTCCAGATTTTCGTGGAGTTGGATTTTTCTTTCTTTTCAATCATTCATGTCCAAGGCAGAGACGCTTCTTTTGCTTCGGATCTTCAAACAGTGCATGCGGGTGAGCTGGACTCTTTCCCTGACGGAACATTAGCCTCTGCCCTTTGATACATTCTGCTTCTGACCAGTACAATTTTTCAGATTTTTTCCATGTTGCGGTCAGACATTTCTAACATTTATTCTTTAGGCTGTTCAAGCATTTTTTTATGAGTTGTAAGGCAACATTTATTAATTTCTTACCAAATCGTTTTTTTTTTCTAGCAATATTAGAACTAACTTTGTCTGCGACAAGGTAAAAAAAACTCTTTTCATGTTCAATTATGTTAATTTTTTTAATAAGGGTAAAATAAGGCATGACCTGACCTAGCTAATGGGTTTTGTTTATGATTTGTAATTTTTTTTATGTTACAGTTTTTGTTAGGTTTTTCTCAATTTTCTATGATTTATCATCTTTTGGCATTTTTATATTCCTTTTATTTACCCTAAAACTAGAAATTGTGGAAAACATTCTTGAAAAAGGGTAAAATCTTTTGCTGTCATGGCTGTTCTGGGTCTACTGAAACATGGTCATGTGTGACAGGTCACTTGATAATCATGTAATAGCTCATAGATGTGACTCTCATATGTCCACTGTGTTCTGAGATCCCAAGTAGAAATGTTATGTTACAGTCTCGTGTGGCTGCTTCTGACAGCCAGGCACCTGAACTATGACTCCCATTCAACAGTCAATCTAGAATAAGGCCCAATAATGCTGAAAAACTCATTAATAGGTTGTTCAAGTCCATTTAATGTAATGCTTATGCTAACATTCTATGTTTGAGGGATATCCAGATCTACGTAATGTCACTGTTATGCCAAATTGAAACCACTTTTTGATGACTGTCTTCATAGTGTTCCATAGTATCTAATGACTCAGTTTTTTTGCACCCTTCCCCTGAATGATAAATTCCAACAATAAGATCCCTTTGCTGTGTTGTAACTGTGAGCTGTTTATGGACCATGGCTTTTGCTGGAAATTGCAACTAATAAAAATGTCAGGAAAATTTTACTACAACAGCTACACTTTATATGGGGTTAATCAGAATCACTGTAAATGATGGCAGCTGTGCACTGACTACTATTTAACAGGAGTATAAATGTGATTGGCTAATTCTGAACATAACCACATCCTAATTTATAAGAGGGTGTTCACACGTATGCAACCACATTATTTGAGTTATTAGAACTTCCATAGAGTAAATGGTTATCAACAGGGAATAAATTAACTATATAATCCTTATAAAACTAAAAAAATATTAATACTATTGAAAACCCCAAAACATTGTGTCAACATATAAAAAAAAAAAATAGCTTATATTCAATATGGCGGACCACCCTTTATTTCTTCTGGTAAATCTGCAATGTAGGTCGGTCTCAACTTTCACATATAATTAAAACAAAAGGCAAAACTAGGAACCTGTGATTCCCTAGTCAGGTACCTAACTGGAACTGCCTACAGTAGACGTGGAGGCTGGCGCCATAATAAAGCAAGATATAGTGCCCCAGCTCATCGTTGGCTCTCCCAAACTCTCCCCGTTAATCCCTATTGATACATAAGTGTAAACAAGTCTAAAATAATATCTGTGGGTGAGGTTAAGTCACAGGATTAAATAAGATATACTTCAGCCACAGTGCTACTAATGCCACCAATAGAAATTGAACAAAAGACATATCTCAAATTTCTTTTGCCTCTGCCTAGATGTGTTACCCCATCCATAAGTGTCACGATCCACTTTTGGATCTGTGGCAGATCTTTCTTTCCATATTAAAACCTTTTTCCTTTCAGGCCATCGGGGGTTAATGTCAGTCTTTTCCCCCGGTGGCCGCTGGTGTAATTTCATTGTAGCTGACTTGTCAGGGGAAGACGTTGACCACTCCCACCAGCCTTTAAAAGGTCACCAGAGGCTCAGCTGACTGTTGGTGATATTGCTACCTTTTGGAGACCAACCAAGCTGAAGTCAGGAGCTTGCTGAGTGCAGTGGTACTTCTGCTGTTTCCCTGATTTGGTGCCTTTCTCTGCTGTTCGGTGGATTGCAGCAGAGCAAGATAAGTGTTTATTGTTTAGTTATTTAACCCCTAGGTGTCTTTCTTTTTTGTTGTTTTGGTCTAATTCACTTTATTCCCTGTCTCACCTCCTGGGGAGGGGGTTGGTGGGTTTAGCTCAGGGCTAAAACACGAGACAGGGACAGGTCGGTGGCTTGGGCCTCACTACCTTCAAGTGTACCCCCAAGTTAAGGAAAGACAGGGCCCTTCCTTAGCTTTAGGGGCAGTTCAGGGGCCCAGGTTCCTCGTCCCCTGTATTCCTACAACTGCCCTGTGACAATAAGGCTCAACAGGAGGCTCATTTTGTTGTCGAATGAGCCTGTGACTATCAACTTCTATCTTTATATCAATCCTCCTGATGAACCTTATGGATGGGAAAACAAGTCAAGGCAGAGGCAAAAAATTTTGGGAAAAGTCTTGTTCAATTTCTATTGGGGCACTAATATGACCATGGCTGGAGTATATCTTATTTAATCCTTTTACTTTACCTCACCCATAATTGAGTGCCAAGGGAGAATTTGTAAAGGCGCTAGCGTTGACGTTATTTAGGTGAAGCGGGTTCATTGACTAAACTCCCAGAACCTTTCTGACGGTACCACAAGCGTGAGAATTTTTGCACGCTCACGGTGACATCAGAGGGGTTATAGGAGTTCACCGTGAGACACTGAGCAGCAGTACAGATGCAACTCCGTGTCTCTGCTGGATGGCAGGCTGGATGGTCACATCATGCAACCATGCAGCCTGCCATCTAGATGTAGCAGAGCTAGACTCGTCTTGGGACAAATGAATTATTATCTTCTAAGTGAACAGGTAAGAAATATTGTTATTTGTTATTTTAATTCTCTTGCAGGGGACAATGGCTTTACTGGAAAGGGCAGTAGGTATGGTTTAATTAGGATTTATTAGAGGAGTCTGTCATTCTTTCAATTTAAGGACTTTATTCTGGGTGTGTTTTTATACAATATGACTATGGGGTTAGTAATTGGTGCATCTTATAGACGCCACTCCATTACTAACCTCTGGGCTTGATGTCACCTGACAATACAAAGAGGACATCGACCCCCCCAAATATTACCCCACTTGCCAACGCATCAGGGCAAATGGGAAAAGCGAGGTTAAGTGCCAGAATTGGCACATCTTATAGATGAGCCTTTCATGGGGCGGCTGAGAGCTAATTTTTTTAGCCAGGGGTGGGGGGGTAATATCCATGGCCCCTTCCTAGGCTATTAATATCAGCCTGCAACTGTCTGCCTAGCCATTGCTGGTTATTAATTATGGGGGGACCCCATGTCATTTTTTGGGGTGTCCTCCATTTTAATAGCCAGTAAAGGCTAAGTATAGAGTTGTGAGCGGATATTAATAACACAAGAGGCTCCATGGGTATTATTTCCTTCCCAGGCTATAAACATCTGCCCCCAGCCATCTGCTTTCTCTCTGCTGGTTAAGAAAATTACTCAGGAGCCCACGCCCATTTTTTTTTCTGAAAAATAAATTTTTAATAGTTAAATGCATGTACAGTAAGCTGCACACGCACTGTACTAATTGTATATGTCACTGACATCTATATGCTGTATGTAATTATCCTTTCCTGTCAGGTCTTGCTGTGAATTTACTGTATGCGGCTGCCAAATTGCCGACTTTTCAAAGGACATCGTTGTGTAGAAATCAGACAGCACTCGCAAGGTCCGAGTGCTGTGTGATTTTTTTCTCGCACCCACTGACTTCTATTACCGAATACGATCCGATTACAATTGCAGCATGCTGTGATTTTTTTTCCAGTCCGATCGTGAACCAATCCGAGCTGGAACAACAACAAAAAAAAAAAAACGTAGTTGAACACACAATGATAAAATAACATTGGTCCGAATGCAATCCTATTTTAAATCGGATTGCAGTCGTCCGATTTCATGGCAAGTGAGAATGAGCCCTAACAGTGCCAACCTGACAGTGTCTGTAGATTACTGAGCACAATCCTGCTGACAGGTTCGCTTTAATTACATGATGGCTTCTGAAATGCTCTGCAGATCAGTGGGGATGCACGTCCTGAGACCAACACTAATCTCTCGAAACACTTATCAGACTTGGGGTGCTTAGGAAGCAGGAGAGCTCTGCTGCTGCCTCAGAGCGCACACTGATTGGGGTCCCAGCTCAAAAGAAAGTCATTGAGTCATTCTCCAATCTCTGTACCAGCTCATAAGAAAATTGTAAGAGAACTTTAGACTGATTTGGGGAATTAAATTGAGCAGCAACAGAATATATACTGGCAAAACACCGGTATTATAGCTAATGTAAGAAATAAAAAATAACTTACTTCCTCGAGTTTTATTTTGCACAGTGATGGTAAAGTTCAAGCTTAGGCCTGAGTGACCAATTATCTGTTGATCTACCTCACAGTTTGCCAATGATAAATTGAAGTTCCCAGGTATATTCGCTGGCTGTTTTTCTGTCAGTGTGGACCCAGTGTATGTTGGTAGGTAGTAGTATACACGCTCCTCCCTTTTCTTACATATTGGGCGAGTATAATTGAGAAAGTGCACAATGGCCGCGTGGTTTTCAGGCAGGATGAATTTCCATGTCATTTCTTCATTCGTAGGGAATGGATCAGGGTAGTTTGCAGACAGCAGATTTACAAGTGACTCTTGACGGAAAGTGGATTCAACAATACTCAATCCTGTAAAAAGAACATTCTGTCAGTACATTATGTTAGATTCCCAAAGCCTGATTCATGGACATCTGAATGAGGCCGAAAGACGGGGCCAGCCATTGAGTTCAGTAGGCCTCCATGACTGGCAGATGACAAGAGAAAGGTCCGGCAGTTGCATATCAACATGCTCAATCCTTTCATATCCTATTCAGATGAGGTAGACTGCCAATAAAAATAGTATGGCAGTGGATAACTTTCATCTCCTAATTCAGAACACATCCAAGCTCGAATTAGTCAAGTGTGCATGTGTATGGAGGTATAACCATCATACGATTTCTCTCATCGTTGGCTGCCTGTTTTTAAGATGGACAGCACCTGACCAAGAGAGTTTAATGGGACCATTCATGTATCCATGTTTGATTGGATTTTTAAAAGAATCCAAGTATTCATATCATTAAAGGAGTTTTCCCCATTAACAAAGTACATTTTAATTAGTAGATCTTGGAATAAAAATAAGTTCCAGATACAGCCATTACACATGACATAACAGGGACACATTTATAGGATTATCTCAGCACAGGAATTTTTTTTTAAACACATCTGATTGTGGAATTTTTATTCAAATATATATTGATTAAAATGTACTAGGTTACTGGAAAAACCCCTTTAAGGTTTATTCAGACAAGCATATAATTGGTCCATGTACTCTCCATGTCCACCATTGACCCATTATAGCCAGTGAGCGTGCACATGGCTGATTTTCCATGTGAACCTACGGTCCGGGTATGGAAATTAAAAAAAAAAAAAAAAAAAAAAACAACTAAAACTCCAACATGCACAACTTTAGTCCCTTTTACGGGACAAAAAAAAAAAAAGACATGCAATGTAAATGCAGCTCCAGCCCATCCCACGATGCGGACAAGCGTACAAAGCTGTACAATGGATTAGTCACGTGAACAGTTTGCAGAAGTGAGTGGACCTTTTTCCAATATGTCCATCTGATCCCTGGTGTAAACTCAGTCCATGTTTTAGGCCCCTCTATCTAAAAACACATCCTTTAAAAACAGGTGAAAAAATGAAGACATCTGTTTTCCATACATTTTTAACTCCTCCATTTCCACATGTTGCTGGAGGAAATAAATAAATTCAAACAACTTTCATCCTTTAGTTTTTAAAAACGGATTATGGAGGAAAAAAAAAAAAAAAAAAGAGATCCAAAAAAAGATATACAATTAATGGAAAACTGATGACACATGGGAGAAAAAAGGTCCTGTGTTAAAGGAAACTTGTCAGGCAGTGCATGTTGCCCGCCTGCCAGCCCTTCCTCGCACTACTAGGGGTCACTGACATGTCTCTCCATATGTATGCAAGGGAGATACCCGTCAGGCACCTGAAGAAGCTGGCTTGGGGTGGCGCCGATCCAGTATCCTCTTGCCTATAGTTTCCTGCTGGACCTTCAAAGTATATTTTAATTTCAGGGAATACGGTAATACACCTACCTGAAATCATGCAGTTTAACAGGTGTCCTTAAACCTCTTAGTGTCGAAGCTAATTTTGACCTTAATGACCAAACCAAGTTTTTTAAATCTGACCAGTGTCACTTTAATGTGGTAAAAACTCTGGAACGCTTCAAAGCATCCCAGTGATTTTTACAAAGTTTTTTCGTGATATATTGTACTTCATGTTAGTGGCAAATTTTGGTTGATACAATTTGAGTTTATGAAAATATTGAAAATTTGACCAAAAAAATTGATAATTTCGCAATTTTCAAACTTTATTAATTTTGTGAGTTATAACTCAGATTTTAGGGCATAAAATGTAAACACCATTTGCCATATTTATACTTTACATCTGCATCATTTTTTAAACACTTTTTTGTTAGGAAGTTAGAAGGGTTCAAAGTTGATCCGCAATTTCTCATTTTGCCAACAAAATTTGCAAAATAATGTTTTTTTTGTTGTTTTTTTTTAGGGACCACATCACATTTGAAGTGACTTTGGGGGTGTATATGACAGAAAATACCAAAAAAGTGACATTTCTAAAAACTGAACCCTCTAAAGTACTCAAAAACCACATTTAAAGAGTGTATTCACCTTACAGGTACTTTAGAGGAATTAATGAAATGTGAAAGGAAAAAAAAATTAACATCCTACTTTTTTTTTTTTCACCAAAATTTTACATTAGTCCTAAATATTTTACTTTTACAAGGGTAACAGTAGAAAATTAAATTTCTCTCGAATATGCAGATACCCCATATGTGGGGAAAAACAACACTATTAGTGCACGGCAGGGCCTGGAAGGGAAGCAGCACAGTTTATAATGTTGTACTGTGAAAATTTAAAAAAAAAAAAAAAAAATATTTTCCACAAGAATGTTGCTTTTGCCCCAAATTTTTCATTTTCACAAGGGTAACGGAGAAAAATTGACCATACAATTTGTTGTGCAATTTCTCCTGAGTATATCAATCCCCCATATGTGGTCAAAAAATACTTTTGAGGCACAGTGCAATGCTCAGAAGGGAAGAAGCGCCATTTTGTAGTTCACATTTTGCTGTAATGTTTTGAGGGTGCCATGTCACATTGGCAGAGCCCATGAGATATCAGAACAGCAGAAACTTAAGGAAGAGTAGGCACAGAGTTGGAGGACAGATCAGGAGGGGCCGGGGGATGGCAGAGGTACCATTTGGGGACATGAGTTCTCTCTCCTCCGACATGTATCTTATGGCCCCAATTGTGTACAGCAAGGTCTCGACTACCTTGGTAGCCAAGACCCCAGAGATTTTCGGACTCTGGAAGGTGGTATAGGATTATCCCGATCACCGTTTTAGGGTCTATCACAGTGATCAAAATAAAAAAATAGTACATCAAACCCCCCTTTATCACCCCCTTAGGTAAAATAATAAAATAAAACAAAAATGTATATTTTTCCATTAGAATTAGGGCTAGGGTTGGGGCCATAGTTGGGGCTATAGCTAGGGTGGTGGTGTTGGGGTTAGGGTGGTGGTGTTGGGGTTAGGGCTGAAGTTAGAATTGGGGGGGTTTCCACTGTAAAGTAGACATGTGGGAAATGTTATTTATTAACTATTTTGTGCTATTTGACTCTCTGATTTAAGGGCACAAAAATTAAAAGTTTGTAAATTGCTAAATTTTCAAAATTTTTGCCAAATTTACATTTTTTGCATAAATAAACGCAAGTCATCAGTGGGATCTGTTGAAGCGTTCCAGAGCTATAACTTCATAAAGTGACAGTGGTCAGAATTGTAAAAATTGAGTTGGTCATTAAGTACCAAATCGGCTCTATCATTAAGGGGTTAAAGAACGTTGGCACATTTTTATATTATAAACACTTTAAAACTGCAGTAAAAAAAAATGTTTGGGGGGGTGTGAGCTGAGGGGGAGGGGGACTTTTCAGTGATTCCAATATGTTAAAAAAATTTTTTGTAATCCTGCACAACCCTTTAATAATCATAAGAATGAAATAGGATACATCAGTAAAGTTAGCGGAATTCAAAAGAAAATATTTGAAATATTCTGCTGTTCCTTCAACACTTACTTCTAATGGAAGATCTGTTTGCTATGCTAATTCCAGGATCTTTGATATTAACATTCCACGGAAGACTTAAAGCAATAACTCCTCTTTCTTGGACTTTAATTTGTGTGACAGTACCATTCCGGCAGAAGGTTCCAATGGAACAGGACGAGTCACGAGAATAAGTGCTGATCTTGTAGCTAACAAGGTCTGGACACAGGCTTGATGGATGTATCTGTCTCAGGGATGGAGTAGGGAAGCCTAGTACAAGGCCGTTGTTCGTGGAGGTCAAGATGTTCCAGGTGAACGTCCGATTTAAGCCTTCTATGTTTGAAGGCTGTAGACTAATATTCAATGGACACACACGAGAGCTGCAATCTAAATATGACAGGAATCAAACATACAAATCATTTTTAATGTCTGAGCATATTCTTTAAAGGGGTTGTCCCAAGGTTGTAAGTTATCCCCCATCTTCTGACGGATACCTACCCCCTGATTGCAGGGGGTCCAATGACCTGGACTTCACCAATTCCAAGAACTAGGGCTTTTCATAGTGTGACTAAACTGGTAATCGATCATTCACACCGCTGCTCCATTCATTCTTAATGGGAAAGTCAAAGACCAGCCAAATGATGAGCTTAGCTGTCTCCGGTGTTTCCATGATGAAGGAATAGAGCGGAGATGCGCAGTCACCACTCTATTCACATTCTGAAGAGCTCCAGTTCTTTGGATTGGTTAGGGGCCAGCAGTTGGACATAGATTAATCATTATATTGGATACAAAAGTCAGTAATTACTAGATTTTTCTTTGAAAGGATCAGTAGCATGCATTAAAAAGAACCGGTCACGTGAAAAAACCCTATTAACCTGTAGATATGGGGTTAATCTGCAGGTTAATAGAGTTCTGAACCTGCCTGAAGCCAGCACTTTATTCCTTCCAGCAGCATTAGGCCGGGATCACACATGCGAGTAAATCGTCCGACACTTGCATGTGAAATTCCAGCTCTGGCGCCGGCACTCGGGAGTGGAGGGCGCGGCTGCATGTATTTCTATGCAGCCGCTCGCTCCACTCCTGAGTGCCGGCGCCAGAGCTGGGATTTCACATGCAAGTGTCGGACGATTTACTCGCATGTGTGATCCCGGCCTTAGTGTTTCAGTCATGGGGCGTAGTCGGTGCTGGTTCAGTCATCGCTCTTTGTATAGAGTGCTGCGGCTGCAATCGCTCCCCCAACACTGACTGACAGCTTGCTCAGCAATACGCCTAGCTGTCTTTCAGTGCTGGGGCCGCGGATGCTGCCACCACTCTCTAAACTGAGCGGTTACTGAACCCGTGCCGGCACCTCCCCAATGACTTAAACCCCAACACTACAGGGGAGGAATAAAGTTAATTTCCTCCCTGCAATGGAGCTCTAAGTGCCAGAGCTGGGCAGCTTCAGAACACTATTAACCTGCAGATTAACAGCGTTTTTCCACGTGACAGGTTTCTTTTGAGAGGAGAAGGAGGCCTCCATTTTATGAAGTTTTGGCTTTAAAAGTGAGTAGACCTGCATTAGGAATATGACTTGTTTTATAGGGCTGCTTATGAAGTTTTGATCTGCTTTCAGATGAAGCATAAAACTAACCAAAGAAGTGAGATTTTGTTTTCAATCACAAACATATAGCAAAGTATGGTCAGATGAAGTAAGGAAGCCAAGAAAAATATAATATCTAATCAGTGGTTAATCATGTTATTGTACGCAGGCTTGGACTGGCCCACAGGAAAACAGGAGAATCCTCCGGTGGGCCCTTGTGCAATAGTGGGCCACCACCCTCTTATATGAGCAATACTTAGCACTATATACTTCAATCACTTTGTACAGACAGAGGCAGCATCTTATTCATTTAACAATCTACCCAGTTCATTGTTATATAAATTTGTGATTGAGGATAATGTTACATTTACATATAGCTGAAAAGTGGGGCCCTAGAGTAGTTTACTGGTGGGCCCTTGGCACCCCAGTCTGACACGGATTGTTTGCTCATTTGTTGACCAAGACACGTACAAATGCAACCCAACAGATCAAAAATTTGGACAGATTATTTTTCAGTAATCAGATACTTGCATTTAAGGAGTATTTTGGTGGGTCAAATTGTTCTTGTGTGTCATGAAAATGGTACATTTGAGTGATAACTTCTAGATTGTTGGGGGATCTGATCTCTGGGACCCCAGATATCAAAATAATGAGGCACTTTATCACTTTATGGTTAGGTTCACACGAACATGTAAAAATCGTTCAGAATTACATCCAGAAAAGTGGGACTATTTTTTTTTCTCACTTATCTGTGTGCAGTCTGCATCAAATCTGTTTTTACAGCAGCAGCTATTAATCATCTAGAAGACCATTTACAGCTTCCTATGTTACTGCACTGGAAGGTATCCATCAAAATCAGTTGCTATACTTAGGCATCATATGGAATCCGATTTTTTTTTTACGCACCCATAGACTTGAAAGGATGAGTTTCATCCGATTTATGGAACAAACTAGTACATGATGTGATTTTTTTTTCACACGCCAATTCGGTCAGTGAGAGAAAAATCACTCATCTGTGCTGCCTCATTAAATAACATTGGTCTGAGGGCTGTCCGTTGTTTTCACAGACAGCACTTGGATCTAATAAAACGGTTGTGTGAACGAGCCCTTAGAATGGACTGGCAGGGACCATTCTCGACCACTACTCCATTTATTCTCTATGGAGCTGTTGGAGCAATGTACTCACATCATGAAGACAACTTTAAAGCAAACGCAGGCATCTTTATTACCACAATCACATTTATAAAGTAAAGAAAACTTTTTTTTTTTGTTAGAGTGATAAGAGTTGGAGAATTACAGGTTTTGGGATCTATGGAAAAATTAAATTCCTCTGATCTGCTGTTCCTTACCCTGTCCACAAAACACAGGCTACATTTATCAATAACATACAGTGGAGGAAATAAGTATTTGATCTCTTGCTGACTTTGTAAGTTTGCCCACTGACAAAGACATGAACAGTCTATAATTTTAAGGGTAGGTTAATTTTAACATTGAGAGATAGAAAATCAAAAATAAAATCCCCCCCCCCAAAAAAAAAAAATCACATTGTATAAATTATATAAATTTATTTACATTCCGCAGTGAAAAATAAGTATTTGATCCCCTACCATCCATTAACAATTCTGGCCCCTACAGAACAGTTAGACGTTCCTAATCAACTTGTTACCTACATTATAGACAGCTGTCTTACATAGTCACCTTTATAAAAGACTCCTGTCCACAGACTCAATTAATCAGTCAGACTGTAACCACTACAACATGGGTAAGACCAAAGAGCTTTCTAAGGATGTCAGGGACAAGATCATAGACCTGCACAAAGCAGGAATAGGCTACAAAACCATAAGTCAGACACTGTGTGAGAAGATGACAACTGTTAGTGCAACAGTAAGAAGATGGAAGAAATACAAAATGACTGTAAATCAACATCGATCTGGGGCAATATGCCAAATCTCACCACGTGGGCTACTCTTGTTCGTGAAGAAGGTGAGAGATCAGCCTAAATCTACACGGGGGAATTTGTTAATGATCTCAAGGCAGCTGGGATCACAGTCACCAAGAAAACCATTGGTAACACATTACGCCGTAAAGGTTTAAAATCCTTCAGAGCCAGCAGGGTCCCCCTTCTCAAGAAGGCACATGTGCAGTCCAGTCTGAAGTTTGCCAATGAACACCTGAATGATTCTGTGAGTGATTGGGAGAAGGTGCTGTGGTCAGAGGAGACAAAAAATAAGCTCTTTAGCATTAACTCAACTCGCCGTGTTTGGAGGAAGAGAAACGCTGCCTATGACCCAAAGAACACCATCCTCATTGTCAAACATGGAGGTGGAAACATGTTTTGGGGGTGTTTCTCTGCTAAGGGCACAGGACTACTTCACAGCATCAATGGGAGAATGGATGGAGCCAAGTACCATAAAATCCTGAGTAACAACCTCCTTCCCTCTGCAAGGACATTAAAAATTGGTCGTGGCTGTGTCTTCCAGCAAGACAATGACCTGAAACATATAGCCAAGTCAACAAAGGAGTGGCTCAAAAAGAGCACATTAAGGTCATGGAGTGGCCCAGCCAGTCTCCAGACCTTAATCTCATAGAAAACTTATGGAGGGAGTTGAAGCTCCGAGTTGGCAAGCCACAGCTTCAAAATCTTAATGATTTAGAGATGATCTGCAAAATTTTATTTTTGATATTCTATCTCTCAATGATAAAATTAACCTACCCTTAAAATTATGGACTGTTCATGTCTTTGTCAGCGGGCAAACTTACAAAATCAGCAAGGGATCAAATAATTATTTCCCCCACTGTACGACCACTAAATGGGAAGAGGACAGGTAACATTATAGTACACCATTAACAGCCAGTCTCTAGAAACTGAATACAATCTGCCAATTTTCTGCTGAAAGTTCTGGGGAGGGCAGCTGCAGGACATTTTATTTATTTTGGCTCTTCTCCTACATTACCTACCCAGACCTCTCAGCAAGAAGAAAACACTGCCTACGATACGCAATCTGGTATTGCCCAATGTTGAAGACACTGGAGCTGTGAACTCACCTATAGTCCTATTGATTTCCATGATGAAGTACATCTCCGGTGTCTTGCAGCTGAAGGTGTAATCCACTCTTTTTCCACTGGATACATCAAGACTCAAGTCCTTGCAGTTGGGAGCACAGATAAAACAAGGTGGTGATGGCGTATTTATACCACGCTTTATAGAGATGGTTATATTGTTTGTAGAATGTAATGAGATGGTCAAAGATTCTGGAAGAAAAGGAGAAACGTCTTTGTATAAATAATAAGAACAATGCAATCACATATTTTAACCAAATGGAACTCTTTAACTGGGGAGGACGGGGGATTAAATCATTTTACCATGCAATATACTTAACAAATGGGGACCAAACTCCAGGACAGCAAAATGGTAAAAAAAAAAATTGCAATTTTAGCACTGTTTTTTAGGTTCCGCTTTTAAGGCTTTTATTATGCCGTAAAAATGAACTGTTAATGTGATTCAGGTCAGATAGCATTGTATCTAGATAGAAGGGAGAGGGGAGAGGAGGCGAGGGGAGCCCTGCCTCTGGTTCCTTACTCCTCCTATGTATACAGAATCTTAGCAGGTAGCAGCTGTCATCTCCTATCTCAGTAATGGGAAAATCTGTCTTCACCGAATACAGATTTTACCTCAGAATAGAGATTTTTTATATTGACTGCTCAGTTTTGGCAGAGAAATAAGCATATTTTTTACAGGATATATTACAAAAATAAATAAAAATTAAATTAAAAATTAAAATAAAAAAATTAAAAATTAATTAAAAAATAAAAATTTAAATTAAAAATTAAATTAAAATAAAAATTAAAAACAGTTACGCTTTACAGCTGCATTCAGATCTGGTCACAACCGTATATCACAACTACACCCACTATGTATGGAACGGGCTCAGCTCCTGCACCTGTTGAATGACTTGACTTTTTACATGTATGGCACATGTCTTGAACTGGTTAAAAAGAGATTGCACAGGATCTGATATGTCCATTTCAGTAAATACATGTAGTTCTTAAAATGCTTCCCTGTGCT
Organism: Oophaga sylvatica; assembly: GCA_033576555.1. NCBI lineage: Eukaryota > Metazoa > Chordata > Amphibia > Anura > Dendrobatidae > Oophaga > Oophaga sylvatica. Next base: position 104,983,468 of record JARQOD010000006.1, read on the forward strand.
TTTCCTCTGTTATTCCTCCTGGGAACTATGAATAAATAGACTGTTGCAATTCCCATTGACAAAATGGTGGCTTTACTCAGTTTGACACCATTAGTAGTGATTAGATTGTGTCAGGCTCTGTGGAGATGCACCCTAATGACTATGGCAATGGTAAGACCTAGTTGGAATGACAACATAGGTTTCTAAAGAGACGATATCTCAATTCCTTATTTCATAGGGATTAAAAATAAATTAGAGTAACTAATTATTTTTAACATTTTTATGCAGTAAATATAATTTTCAGATTTTTTTCAAATTGCAATTTACGTGCACAAAAAGCAGCCAGAAATCAGGTCATTAATTCTACTACAATATTTCTACAAAATATTTCCAAAAACATAACACTGGCTATATAAAATAGCAAATAAATAAATAAAAAAAAAAAAAAAAAAAAGTTTAGTTATTCTTCTCAAATGAATTGAAGACGATTTGCAGCAGCCGCTAAGCAGTGTGTGGAGCTATTGTGCTTCCGTGTCGTACATTTGGCAGCTAAGGAGCTGGTAAGAGCTGATCAGTGGGGGGCCGAATGTTGGTCACCCAGCTATTTGATATCAATTACCTATTTTAAAGAATGCAGTACACAAGATGACTGTTGGCTGAATGATGCTTTGGCAGTTCATTCAGATGGCAGCCATCTTGGCTGGCTCTCCTATAAACAGGAGCGCTCCTGTATCCTCTACGATAGCTTATCACCTGGAGAACAAATGGATTTGCAGACTAAAATCTGCCATGTCGATTGATACTTTCCCCGATAATACATTGTATGGGCCCAGTAGACAGTCAAACACTTTGCTATCGTGGTGAAGGAGTGGAGGAGAGAAGGGGCTTCAGCTATAAGAAGTCTAATGTGTATGGGAATTTTTTCACCCAAAAAATACACAAATGAACACACAAAAACACAGTCAAGAATGCGTATACACTATGCAGTGTGCACAAAAAAAACAAAACACCACAATGCAGAAAACGTGGCATGTGAACATACCCTCAGTTTGTCTGTACTACTATTTACTGTATGTTACTTCAACACTTATACATAGAACTTTAATAAAAGTAGAATGTAATCATAGGCCAGATTTTTTCCTCGGAAGCAAGGACATTCTATTTTTTGCGGATTATCTTACCCATGTATCATTGAGCTCTATTATGTGAATGCACTTTGTTATTCCCTTTTATTTTTGTTTTTATTTCTTTGAAAAATAAAATTTTCCATTTAAGGAAAAAAAAAAAAAGAATGTAAAATAAAAGTGAAGCAATCTTGATAAATTCTATGGGAGTTTTTAATAGCAGATTGTGTTAATACATTATGTAAGGACTTGTCATTACACTCTGCATATGGCATCTGCAGCATGTCATTTTATGCTGGCAATATGCATCTTGAAGTCTATGGTGTACCTGCAGGGGTAGCTGTGGGCGAGGTACTCATCTCTTATGCCCTGACATATTACATGAAGGTGGGGGTCCTGGCTGGGTGTGTTGACTTGTGCTATGACAGTACTAAGCCCATGCAGGTCGCATTAAACTGATGTTGCTGGTTTGCCAGGACCAGTTGTTTTACAGTTGAATGAGGGAGACTTAAAAACAAAACTTTTTACTGAACAGGAACTTGGTGGGGAATATATACAGGAGGTAGCGGGTACACAGTCTTAGGAATGTTTCCTTTACAACTCGGAGCATTGTCCACACAGTTTAAATTCCTTCATCTTTACTTGTCCTCTGCATTCACTGTTCCTCACTATTTCATCACAACCCGACTCGACACTATAGTTCTGCTTAGCAAGAGTTCTTATTGAACCCACGAGTCTGCGTCTTCTTTCCCAATAGAGGAGTTATGGTACCAGTTTTGCCAGTATTTACTGATGCTCTGGAACTTCCGCCTGGGGAAATCCGTTCATCTCACGTACTTAGCCTTGTCTATGCCCAGTACCTCTTGGAGTTATGAAGGCTGAGTCACACTGATAGGCTTTCTCTCCCAGGACCCATCTCTGATAATTCACTCTCTCAGTAACTTCTACTCTGGATCTCACTATACCTTTCCTCTCGATCTCCGCTCAGTTGTGGCACTGCTCATGTTTGACCTTAGGTCCTTTCTCTACGCACTCCAGGCCCTATCTGACATTCTAACAGGAAACGGTCTTTTGGCTCTTCTGCTTAGCCCCTCCCACTCTGGGATAGTTGTACTTGATTTAAAACTTTAGCAAACATAAATGGAGGGAACCTCTAATAAATATCTTTTCCATTTGGGACTAACCTTACTTGCCTTTCTAGCATTTTTTTGAAGGCTCCGAATTGATTATGGTGAGCCTTTAGGGTGACATCCTCATTGTATAAATGTTACAAATATTGACCACACGCTGGGATACTACCTATTGTAAGAGGGTCCTCAGTGCAATAATAGCAGATGAACAGCTGATCTATCTGCAATAGACCATGGTCTCTAAATAATACCAACTGCGCAGCCGTCTGATACTTTTTCTTTCCTTCTTTATAAAATTTGCCGACCAGCAACAGGCAAGCACAGTGAGCACTAAATAGATACCCCCTTTTATATAAACTGCGCAAGTGCAGCTTTTAAAGTTTCCTTCGGTAACTATGGACGCCCTTTTGATAATCAAGGAGAGCAGTTGATGTCTTCTGCGCATGAGCCAAGCTAATAGCTTCCTTGGTTACTGTGACACATATTGGGAATACGTCATTTCCGAGAAAGTGCGATCAGTGCCAGCGGCTCCAAGTAAGTCGATCAGCTGTTTTAACACACACTTGAATTCATGCTGTATGTAGACCGGTTCAATACCTCAAACCCCTGAGAAAGCCAGTTCTTGGCGACACGCGTTGGGCAAGTGCTGCCTTGCCTTCTCCCTTCTTCCCACACTTTGATTATGGGACACCTACAGCCATGGGCGTACCCAGGATCAAAACTAGGGGGGGCAAGCCATGGTCGCTCAGGTTGTAAAAGTTTAGAACGAAAAAGGTGAATGAAATGAAAATTTTATGAAAATTATATGTGATTATAGCAGTGCTTTATTAGTTATTACAATTATTTGCTTGCAAAAAAATTTAGATTTCTATTCTAATTACATGTCTTATACTAATATCATTTTTCGTGGGTTTGAAGAAAACGTGCAGGGACGCAGGTGACACACATGAAATTACGGACATGCGTCGCATCTTTATAGGCCGCAGCATGTCTATTTATCTTGCGGAGACACTCCGTCTTCGCAAGATAAATAACCCAGTCTATGGATAGGAAGCGGTATCATCACGCGTACAACAGGGGGCAAAAAACATATAGAGTGCTCTCAGTGGGAGAAGCAAAATAGGAATCTTGTGGGTATGATACCTTTTAATGGCCAACAAAATATAGTGAAAGATATTACAGGGCAAGCTTTTGAGACTGCTTACGTCTCTTCATCAGGCTGGTGTAACAAAATATTTGAGGAAACAATTATATACAGTGAAAAACAGGCATGGTGTTATACATGGACATTTGAATAAACAAACACTGAGCTTAAAGAGAGAATCCTTAATTAGGTAAGATTAGATAAGTGGTGTGAAAGTTTTATGGACCCCATATGCATGTGAGATCAAAGGACTGGTGGTGTCTTCATTATTTTTGGAGGAAGTTGCTCAGATTTGGTAGTAGGCCATAAATCCTCCTGACAAATTGAGTCCTTTGTGAACAGAATCAAAGATGGTAATAAATTTGTATTCCCAAACCCTGCAATGTTTTTGCGATTGGAAATTGCCTTTCAAAATGACAACTTTCATATTGGCTATGTTGTGTCCTGGATCACAGAAATGTTTAGCCACAGGTAGATGGGTTTTTTTTGTCTGTAATCGTATGGCGATGAGACCTCATCCTTGCTCTCAGTCTCTGTCCTGTTTCTCCAACATAGAGGCCACCCACAGGACATATATTGCATAGAATTAAATATACGACATTAGAAGAGGAACATGTGAATGTCCCGGGGATCTTATAGTTTTGCTGTGTGTTGGGGACTTGGATCTTGTCGTTGGTCTCTATATGAATGCAAGTTTTGCATCTTCTCACATTGCAAGGATATGTCCCTCTTGGTGAATCTGAGGGCATTGAACTTCGGATCATGATGTTTCTTAAATTTGGAGGTTGCCTGTAACACAGCAAGTGGGGTCTTTGAATAATATTTTTAACTGGTCATCCTTGTGTAGTATATGGTGAAGTTTCTTAGCCGTTTTTCTCAGTATTTCAAGCTGTGGGTTGTAGGTCACTACCAGAGGTACATGGTGATTTTCCTCTCTTTTCCTGTATTGAAGTAATTGACTTCTAGGGATCCTTGTGGCCCTAATGATCTGGTCCTCAATGGAGGTGGGATGGTAACCTTGAATTAAAAATGACATTTTAAGTTGGGTTAGGTGTTTATCCCTGTCCTTAGGACTGGAACAGATACGGTCTACAGCCAGGCCCTCAGATACAACCATATCTGTTCCAGTCCTAAGGACAGGGATAAACACCTAACCCAACTTAAAATGTCATTTTTAATTCAAGGTTACCATCCCACCTCCATTGATGACCAGATCATTAGGGCCACAAGGATCCCTAGAAGTCAATTACTTCAATACAGGAAAAGAGAGGAAAATCACCGTGTACCTCTGGTAGTGACTACAACCCACAGCTTGAAATACTGAGAAAAACGGCTAAGAAACTTCATCATATACTACACAAGGATGACCAGTTAAAAATATTATTCAAAGACCCCACCTTGCTGTGTTACAGGCAACCTCCAAATTTAAGAAACATCATGATCCGAAGTTCAATGCCCTCAGATTCACCAAGAGGGACATATCCTTGCAATGTGAGAAGATGCAAAACTTGCATTCATATAGAGACCAACGACAAGATCCAAGTCCCCAACACACAGCAAAACTATAAGATTCCCGCGACATTCACATGTTCCTCTTCTAATGTCGTATATTTAATTCTATGCAATATATGTCCTGTGGGCGGCCTCTATGTTGGAGAAACAGGACAGAGACTGAGAGCAAGGATGAGGTCTCATCACCATACGATTACAGACAAAAAAAAACATCTACCTGTGGCTAAACATTTCTGTGGTCCAGGACACAACATAGCCAATATGAAAGTTGTCATTTTGAAAGGCAATTTCCAATCGCAAAAACATCGCAGGGTTTGGGAATACAAATTTATTACCATCTTTGATTCTGTTCACAAAAGGACTCAATTTGTCAGGAGGATTTATGGCCTACTACCAAATCTGAGCAACTTCCTCCAAAAACAATGAAGACACCACCAGTCCTTTGATCTCACATGCATATGGGGTCCATAAAACTTTCACACCACTTATCTAATCTTACCTAATTAAGGAGTCTCTCTTTAAAGGCTGGGTCTCACATAACGATACACCAGCGATCCCGACAACGATATGCACTTGTCAGGATCGCTGGTGTATCGCTACATGATCGCTGGTGAGCTGCCAAACAGGCAGCTCAGGCAGCGATCTGGGACAGCGACTCTGCGGGTAACATCGCTTAGGTACCCGCAGTGTATGTTGGATACCAGCGCCCTGATGCAGGGAGCTGGTATCCAAGGTACACAGCGGGTTTCCAAGCGCTGCGCGGTGCCTGGAAACACACTGTTTACCTTGGATACCAGCTCCCTGCATCAGGGCGCTGGTATCCAAGGTACACAGCGGGTTTCCAGGCACAGCCCCGCGCCTGGCAACCCGCTGTGTACCTTGGTTACCAGCGGATCGCTGGTCTCCCGCCTGTCACACGCAGCGATGCGTGCCTGTCAGCGGGAGACCAGCGATCAAAAAAATGTCCTGACATTTCAGCGACGATCAGCGATACCCGGCAGGGGGGCTGATCGTCGCTGAATGTCACACACAGCGATATCGCTGGTGAGCTCGGTGCTGCGTCACAAAACTAGTGACTCAGCACCGATCTCGGTAGCGATATCGCTATGTGAGACGGGCCCTTAAGCTCAGTGTTTGTTTATTCAAATGTCCATGTATAACACCATGCCTGTTTTTCCCTGTATATAATTGTTTCTTCAAATATTTTGTTACACCAGCCTGATGAAGAGACGTAAGCAGTCTCGAAAGCTTGCCCTGTAATATCTTTCACTATATTTTGTTAGCCATTAAAAGGTATCATACCCACAAGATTCCTATTTTGCTTCTCCCACTGAGAGCACTTTATATGTTTTTTTCTACTGGCTAACACGGTACCAAACCAATCTTTTTTATTTTTACAACAGGGAGCGGCACTTTGGGCAGAGCCGGGTTTCCGCTGCGTCCAAAGCGCTGCAAGTACGCAGCGTGGAAACATAGCCTAACACTACAGCGGCACTCAGGTATTTAATTACACTCCATGCAGACATCACATATTGGATCTTTCTTTGAATGAGAGAATAGATGAATTCATTATCACATGAGCACTGCACTTCTGCAGACTAAGATGGCCACTAACAGCACTCTGCAGCAGTATGTATGTATAAAAACAAAAATAAAAAAATGGAGTTCTATACAATTAGGTAAAAAACAATACTTTATCAATAATTACAAATACAATTAATATAGACAAAAAAGGACAATTGACCCTGTTAAAAAAGCATGGGTCTCCAGGCATAAATACACAAAGCAAAAGGGAAGATCAGCTCACCACTGTGGAGATTCTTCACCACCAGCTAACGGTTCCAATAGGAGCAAACATAACGAACTTCAGAAAGATGGATCCAGCGGAGTAGAAGGCAGCTAAAATGTAATTTTTATTCCAGTAAAAAATAAAAATATACTATGGCACAAGAAGTCGGGTGTGAAGCACATATGATAGATCAACGCGTTCCGACTAGAAAAGTCTTTGTCAAGATCTGACAGGCATAAATGTCATTACAATTAAGTCAGAACATCACTATGGTAACAATCCATTATATCTCTATTTGATAAAGCTAAATGCGAAACGTGCGTCGGGATTGGGCCAGGCTCCGTGGCATAGCAATACATCATGGGTGAGCACTGAGCATATTTGACAGATTCATTATTTTCTACCTGTAATAAACATACTGATGTTTGGGGAACTTCCTTAAGTTGATGGTAGATGTTTGATGTCTGATCCCTGATGCTGTGTGCACTTTGGCAGCTTTGCTATATTAGACTTGCACTTGCTTTAAACTTTGCATTTTGCTGTCATAATGCACACATAATGGATTGTTACCATAGTGATGTTCTGACTTAATTGTAATGACATTTATGCCTGGAGACCCATGCTTTTTAACCAGGGTCAATTGTCCTTTTTTGTCTATTAATAATTACAAATACAATTAATATAAAATATTGTTTTTTTACCTAATTGTATAGAACTCCATTTTTTTTGTTCATGGACGTGGACACCACTTACTGTAGGGCGCAGGCACTGGAGAGTGGGAGTCTCAGTCTGGGACTTAGACTGGCCTGTGGGCCTGTGGCACACTGTAATGGCGGCCGCTGCCTGTCTTCTCAGCCTCTGCCTCAGATCCGGAGGGTTCAGACAGGGTTCAGAGGCGGGCTTACGTAGCACGCTGTATATGACATGCCTCTGAACCCTGTCTGAACCCCGGCAGGTTTCAATCCCAGCGCGCCGCCGGGTACCATAGCAACGTCACGCGGTCTCAGCCTGCTCTGCAGTGAGTCCGGCCCGCCGTCAGCTGTGTGTGGCCTCCTAGCTGTCTGTTCTCCACTACAGAAGCCGCGGCCAGGAGGTGTTCTTTCATTGTGCGCCCCTGCTTCTAGGGGGGGGCATCTGCCCCCTCCGCCCCTCGGTGGGTACACCCATGCCTCCAGCCATTAGGGTAAACGTGATCAATTCTTTGGTGCGTTGCTATTCAGATAGTACTTTTTTCTTTGGCCTTATTTTGGCCTACTCGTTGATGGACACCGTCCTACTCATGGTCATACTCCATATAGCCACATAAGTTTCTGCTCTTGCATAGGGTAGGCTGGATTTCATCAGCACATGTAATTTATAGAGGATTTTGATCCACTTTTCATTCTTGGTGCTGACTAGGGTGTTATATATGTATTTAAATATTTATGCACACGTTGTCGATAAAGGGAGAGGCAGGACATAGCCTCATTACGGGCATATTGTGTTTGTGGTTTTAATGTTTGTAGTTCTGTGTTTAGCAATAAAATATTGTAATGTATCTATTGGGATTCCAGTATTCTGAATGTCTCTCTTTATCTAGTTGCTTATGATTCATAAACTTTGTGCTAGAACCCCTATGGGTATGAACATCAGACAATACTTAATTCTATAGTATCATTAGTTTGTTTCATATTTAAACTCCTGTTTTTTATATTGTATTATTTAGAATAGCGGTAAAAAATTTTGGTACCCAGGTGTTGATCAATTAGTGGACTAAGGTGAAATGGTAGATATGGAAAGTTCACAGTGAGGCACAACCTTCTTGAGGTTGTAAAACAGGTTTAACAGAGAACCTAGTTAAGCAAAAGTGGAATTTCTACACATTTTGATATACGTTTTCCCACAAAGTACACCTGGATAGGTGTCCATGCTAAAAGAATGCTTGTGTTGCAATACAAAACCGCAAAGACACAAACAGGGTCACCAGGGTCTACACTTGAGCTTCAAGAAAAATCTTTCATTGAAACAACTAGGGCAACACTTAAAGTTTCCCATCTACGTCAGATTTTGTTTTAATTGGGAAATGCTCGCTAAGGCAATTAAAGAAATCCGTGTTAAAGGTCTAGATGCCAAAGATAAATGTAGTCAATATTATAATGCCAAGTTTATGAAAAGGCAACCACTGTGCCAAGAGATATACTTGTTAATACGTGACCCGCAAAATTAAGTTGGAGAATTACATCTGGCAAATCAACAGGGTAAACTGGCCTCTATTATGGTATGTTCACACTTTATATTTCATGTGTAATATAAACTAAAGGGATAATCAGTTCCTTTAACCCTTTCTGAACATGTGCTGATGCATGGAGCAGGCTCAGGAGCTGAACTCGCATCGTACACAGCCAAACTAACAGCAGTGACCAGAGCTGGCTCTATTCGTTGATGTTTAACAATTTAAATGCTGCTGTTAATCACTGAGCGTGGCATGTAAATAGTGCGATTGCCACTAAACATTTAGTATCTCCAAGTTAGTAAAAATCCAATCTACCAAAATATAAAACTAACCCTAGAGTAAATGCCAGAATTGAGAGAAAAAAAAAATTTAAAAAGCCAGAATTATGTTTTTTGGGTCCTTGCACGTCACTAAAAAAAAAAAAAAAAAAAAAAAATGTAACCCTATATTGTATCATTAAAAACAAGCCCAAACACAAGTCCATTGACAGAAAAATAAGAAAAGTTATGGGTATCAGAACTTTATTTCACCACCAAAACAAAAAACTGTTTCACCGCAATTTTACAGACATGTAATTTTATTGAACGATGGCTGAATTGCACATTTTCTTGCTATTTCACCATACTTCAATTTTTTTCACATTTTCCAGTACATTATAATGGTTCTTTCGACACTACAGCTCATCCTACATAAAACAAGAAAACTCATATGGCTATCTTGAAAGAAAATTAAAAGAAAGTCATGGCTCTGGAAAGAAGGGGAGTCTTTGTACTTCGCACTACAACATTGGCAACCCGACATGGACATAGAACCTCTGCAGCCAATCAATGGCTGGCACTGACCTGCCGTAGAAAGTACTCTGTCAGCTATTATACAGCCCCAATAGCATCATATTACAGCTACAAAGTATCCAGCTCAACAGGACATTTTGTCCAAATCCATTAGACTCCGTGATTAATAGATAAACAAAAGGGCTCCAGAATCCAATATTTTATTTTTTTAAGGCGTTAAATCAAGTTTTTGTGTTACATGTATATATATTTTTGATTGACAACATTGTTATTTTTTGATATTGTGTACTTTACTAAAATATAAAATTAGTAAATCACACAATTTTCACACTGCCAATGGAATTATTTCAGCCTTTCAGAATGTATTTTCAGCAAACTCATATCATTAGAGGCAGTATTACAATGACAAGTAACACCTCTAAACACAAATGAAAACAGGATCCACCAGTCACAATGGGCGAGATCACATCTGACATGCTCCCTTTCCTTCACAATGACATTTACACATGTTCAACTGATGCTTCAATACAAAAGATAGGGTCAGAGTCCGTTCATTGTGGCTAATGTATATCTGTTTCCAGAAAAATAAGAAGTTTGAGTCTAAAAAAGCCCTAGTGGCCAGTGTGAAAATTGCAAGATTTATATATTTTAAATACATTTAAATGCAAACTTACGCTGCGTTTTTTATCCGCATTAGCTTACGCATGACGCCAAAAAAATGCTGCGTGTGCATGCATTTTGGCATGCGTTTGCGTTGTTTTTGCGCATGCGTTCGAAATTTCTAGGAGAATTTCCTTGACACAAGCCACGTCCAATGGGCATGTCTCATGGGAATTCTGTATATAGACCGGCAGAAACCAGTTCCTGGACATGTTTAGTCTGAAGTACGCATGCGCATCAAACACATCCATGTGCATGTCCTTGCGTACCAAAGAGTTCCCATAGACAGTAATGCGTTGTTTTGACACACTCATCCGCATGCGTATGTCTGCACATATTTGACACCTCAAAAAATGCAACAAGTTGCGGTCGCCGGGCACCGCGAAACGACGCATGGGGATGCATCTGCATACAAACGGATGCCAAAGCATGTCCCTGCCTACACAATGTTAAAGCTAGGTATGCAATACGCATGCGGATCTTAGAAAAGGAGTACGCAGGCCTACGCTGTACACAGAAATGCTAACGTGAACCGGGCCTTACTATGTGCTGGGAACATACTTACATGTCCAGGGATGAAGTCACAGTCACCACAGACTTACCACCCAAGTATGGCTCCCTAACTGAAACAGTCTGTTAGTCTCTGTCAGCTTTCAGGTCAGCATTTAGGAATTGCTGCTCTGGCACTTACGACCTCTGGGTCTCTTTCTTATCCAAACCAACAATCTCACACTGCCTATATTAGTTACAGTCAACACTGCACTACAGTGACTATGTGGTATTTGCAGGTACGCAGGATGCAGTGACGAGCCGGAGACGGAGCAAGCTTAAATTTAACTTTTATCTAGGGGTTATACGAATAACTGGTAAGCTGACACTAGTTCTCCTCGCAGGGACAGTAGACAATGATAAACAAATAACTGAACAAACGACTACTCGGCAGGTGCCAATAACTATAGGGCCATGATGTGACCGTCTACAAGTCCTAGAACTATAATGCATAGTTAACGGAGTGTCACTTATCCTTCTCTGACGTCCGGCAGAGCTGTGGTCTCCGTTCGGCGTCTCAGCCGCTGGGCCCAGCTGACGAGGAGCTGTGGAAGGATTCGGGCGTTCCTACGCCCAGGTGCAGATGGAGCGCAACAGGCCCTGGGGAAGTTCCCCAGTGTCGGGACCGCCCCTCCGGGAGATGGGGTGGTGGCTGCCGCGGGTGGCAGGGCACAGGCCGCAGCAGCGGGATAGAGCGGGGCAATAGCAGTCGCAGGTGGCAGTGCACAGGCCGCAGCCGCAGGATGGAGTGGGGCAGTGGCGGCCGCGGGTGTCAGCGCTGTGCTTCCTCCTCACTCCGCTCGGAACCGTCCTCTCCCGAGTCACGTGCGCTCTCGTCCTTTCACTCTCGAAGCTGCTGGCTTCTTCCTGCTCCCCAATAACAGTCCGCCTCCATGTCAAGTCACCCCTGCTGGTCTCCTGTGCTCCTTTTATAGTCGCCCTGCCCCCATACTTTCCAGAACAGTCTCTGTGTCGTCCTGTAGTTGCTTTCCCTGGGAACTTACCCCCTGGGAACTTAAATGACAGCCCCCTTGGTTCCGTCCCGGTCACATGGCGGGGGCTCTCTCTCCTACAACTACAAGGCCAATGACAGGCTCTCCAGGAACCTTATGCAGATTGTCATACTTTTTATAACATCTCAGCACCAGTAATATAGGCTCTGGGAGCCCCTTGTCAGCTCAATGCAAATATTTCATTATCCTCATTCATAAATTGACCTATTCTATAGAATAATAACTAGATGCTTCCCTTGTCTGCATGTAGGGGGAATGATAAATGACTGTTATATCTTTGTCTTCCTCCATCTCGGTACCGTGTGCTATCAATGCATGTTTATTTGTTATACATAATGGTACTGCTACACCCTAAAGTGTATTACCATCATGTCTCATTGATATTGCTACAACATTAGATGCACCAAATCATTTATGGTAAGGGGAATACAACAAATACATTGTGGAATTAGAGGTGGGGATGTTAAGCGGCTGTTAGCACAAAAAGAATGCAGATGGATCACTGTCCTGGGAACCATGTCCCCGCACGGTTTAAATGAATCTCATATGAATCTCATGGCTTTGCATCATTTCTTTGACAACTCAGTCCCAGCGTTCCATCATTGGTTGACAACTGATTTTCTCCTTACCCCACTTGCTTTTTTAAAAGTGTTGTTTTTAATGCTGGTTTTAACTTTCTTTCTCTTCTTTTGTTCTTCCAAGTAATCCACATTATCTCACCAGCGGGGGATTTCCGTCTCTTTTCCTGATAAAAGAAACCTTTGGATGTACAGGCAATCAGAGCCATAGACTGTCCTGGGCAATTGGAACCACTATTTGTGTATCCCTCTCTTGCCATATGGGCCATAGCTACCAATGGAGATCTTACGTAATGTCACAGCTCATCAACATTATGTATTTACATATGATTGTTGTTTCATCTTCATTGTATTTAGTGCGCTGCTCTTTTATTCTTAGTTATATCATCACAATGTCTCAACGATGTATGTTTTGAATGTCATATTATACAAATGTATTTGCAAAATCATTTTGTTTTATATACCAACTTAGTCTGTTATTCTATCTGGTCATAATCTGACCTGCAATTCATTGATTTTCTGTCATTGGATTTAAACTCCTCCCTCATGACCTGACTCCCCATATACTGTTTAAACATGCTTGGGAGTCTTTAAACTCGTGTTGCTGAGGAAGTACTAATATATCCAAAGCGTACTCTACATGACTGTGTGCCATTGTGCACATGCTGGTGTATATTACTGTTGATATGAATGAATAGGTTGCTATATTCCTTTAGTTATATATTGTCTTTACACACTAATTCTGTTTCACTTTTCCACTTGATAATATTCTGATTTGCAATACACAGATCTGGTGCCACTAGATCTAAACTCCTCCCACATGACCTGACTCCATACATACTGATCAAGCATGTCAGGGAGCTTCATAACATATTCTGCTGTGGCGTTATTGATGCACCTACAGCGCATCCTACATCCCTATGTGCCTTGTACACAGGGTGATGCTGTTATGTTACGGTAGCTGAGGAGTGCAGGCAAAAAAGGAAATACACCAGAGCAGTTGGAATCTATGAGATTGCAGTACCCTGACTAACCACCGCAACTAGAGGCAGCCGTGGAGCGTTCCTACGTTGGTCCTAGACGCCTCGTCACAGCCTGAGAAACTAACTACACCTAAAGATAGAAATAGGAAAGCTATCTGCCCGGAGCAGATCCCCAAAGATAATAGAAAGCCCCAAACATGTAATGGCGGTTAGACAAGAGGAAATACTGACACAGAAAGAAAATAGAATGAGCAAACGCTGGGGCCCAAACTATCTAAATAGAAAAGGACAGGAAGGGTACTTACTGCAATCCCAGAAAACCCTGAAAAACACCAACTCTACTAATTTCAAAATCACCTGAGATCACACGACCTCTACCACCTAAATTAGTTCTCTGGTGTAACAAAAACAGCAGCCACTGAAAAAACTGGAAAAAGCAAAAGTACAAAACACAGTGGCTGAACTAAACTGAGAGGGCAAAAGCCCCCGGAGGGGACCCAGAAGGCCCCCACAGAAGTGCAGGACCAAATGCAAAAATATAGCAAAAACACAAAATAAGAAATTGTCTTATCTGATAGCAGGAGATGCAGACACGACACAGCAGGCTACAAGGGAAACTGGAAAGAAGGATTCAGACCAGAACAATTGATCACCGGCAACCCTGATGGGAAAATGATTCCCTTAAATAAGACCAATCAGTAACACCTGATTCCCAGTCCTCACAATCCTCACTAGTACCGCTTGTAACCACCAGAGGGAGCCTCTGCTCAGAACTCATCTCAAACCCATTCACAACAGTACCCCCCCTTGAGGAGGGGTCACCGAACCCTCATTTGAGCACCAGGTCGGTCAGGATGAGTTCTATGATACGCACGGATAAGTCTCCTAGCATGGATG